>SJJU01000834.1:86190-134905 GCA_012932125.1 Conopomorpha cramerella
AAAAAAAAAAAAAAAAAAAATAGCTCTTGTGTACGCTACCACAACGGACACAAGATAGTCGTGTAACTTTGTTAACTGCGTGTCCGCAATGTTTACAAAACCATCCGTGTAATCAAAATATTGCTTCAATATTCTTGACGTCAGTACAATAATAATTTGTTGGTACAGTGATGCTGTGCGTTATCTGTCATAACAATAATACGTTTCCAATTTACAAAGGTGCTTACAAAATGTCTTTTACGCACACGCACGACACAGCACAATGTATCTTGGTGATAATTTGAAAGCGATAACGGGTTACCAAATGATGATCTTTATTCATACATTTGTATTGTTACATATTGTTTCATTTATCAATTAGGGCACTGCGTTATTGTGAATAATGGCAATTGAATGTGTCGAACATCCCGGTGCGGCCATCACTGTCTAATTCAAACGTATCTTTTTATCAAACGTCTTGAATAGTCAACGTAATAAATTCAGTTATTTTTTCCTTATAAGGTGGTTTGCGATTGTAGTAGTGCCTGTAGTAGGTAAGTAATTATTTATTGTTATTTCCTCAGTGAAATGATCGCGTCACACAGCACAGGCAAATGCTAAGTCGGATGACGCATGAATACTGCAAATACCATTAGTTGTAAGTCGGGAAATATAAACAACTGTATTGTCTTTCAAAGATTATCGGCCTAGTATTATTGTTATTATTGAATATCATTACAAACATATTAGCAAATGAGGATTTTTCCGTGAAGTTTATTTGTCGGATTCCTTCCATGTTTCTGTCATTAATGTCACACTCTCCACACAACATATGACATAAATATAGACTAAAATTCCTTAAGTGAATAAGGAATTTTAGTCTATCTAGCGGCTGTAACACATTAATTCCGTTTTAATAAGTGTCTACCTACACAAATATTTAAAAGAAATTTAAGTTATTAACTAACTCCATGTCAGGATATTTTATGACTAATTAATTTCCTTATATTGTTAGTGGATTCGGCTAACGGTATTACGGACAGGTTAGAATTTGTTTGTGACACGTTATTTTAGTAAACACATTTTTATTTCATTTTATTTCTTCTTATTCTAAAATACATAACTCTCGTTGGTAATCCTGCGTGCGGGTGATAGCACCTTAAGATATTGTGTTCCCTAATGCACTTCGAGTCTGACATGCTAGAAAGAATGCCATAAAGACTTAGATACATAAACTGTAACGGTATTGGTGACAAGACAAGTAGCTATCCCAACAATTTAAGTACCCCGTATAAGTCAACTCTTAAGTAAATCCTGCCTTCTAACGCTTCACGTACATATGTCTCTACGGGGGCTTATAAAAACGTTCCTGGCATCGCATAAAGATATTTAAAAGCATAAATGATTCATCATGAATCATGAGTCATTTAATAAATAGACATAATCAATAATGTTAAAAATAAATAGGGAAACAATTTTACGAACCCCCTCCTGACTTTTCGTCTAGCCTTCTTTAATCGTGACGTCCGCCGCCGCCGTCGCCGCCGTTCATGTCGGCCTTCGCAACAGCCTCACTCACATTCGCCGTTCCGTACCATACAAACCTCTCTTTCGCACTCAATGACTAAACATTACCGTCTCGAATTTCCACGACCATCGTTCGAGGAAACTGACTCAGTCAGCTGTCTTACAATACGCGCGGCAACGTATTTTGAACTCTATCGTTGAGTACACAAACATCCCTATTCCAGTGGCCAACGGAGTGGAACCGGCAACCGACTTACCTCTACTACGTCACACAGTATATCTTTCTCTTTTTGCCGGTGCCGCACAGCTGCCTGGCTGTCAGGCAGTCATGTAAAAGCGTTTGAGTGTTACGGTGTGTTGGGTCGTGCGATTGTTCGTTTTAAAGGCGTTGACGATAATATTTTAACGAATTCGCGAAATATTCAGTTAAATCGTAACATGTAACTGACGTCGCTAGTGATTTTCGACTCGCGATACTTTATAGAAAATCGGTTTTTTGGTAAACGAGACATCAAATTCATTGTTTGTTCGCTATTGTTGCCAAAACATTGCCGATTTCCACGTACCTTTGCGTATGAAGAGTTGTGACAACAATTGCCTGTTCGCCGTGACAGTAGCAGTGAGGGGGTGTTGACAGTGACATCTTGAGTGTGATGTAGAATTTGCTGGAGTAGCGGTTAAGTGTTGTGTTTGATGGAGAGGATTGGTGTTAGTGCGTTATCGGGCGGAGAGCCGCGGGGCCATGCGGGCCCTCCAGGGTGCGAGTAGCGGCCGGACCAGCAGCCACCATCACGGCGACCACCGAAGCTCCACCGGTTCTCCCGGCCCAGGTACTACGCTACACTGATTAATCTGTTCGTTACTCGCTGTCTAACTTATTTTAATTTCATAATTCCTAGTGATTTCACGTGAAGATTGGAGTTATGTTAGCTCGTAAAATTAAGACTTCGATTTTTTATTTTAGAAGCTCCTTAATGACTAGCTATTCTATCGACCAATCATTCCATATTATAAATAGTCTACTGTAGATAGTTACGTCCCTACTGTGAATAATCGAGCAATAGGATGTTTTTAACGATTGAACGTCTTCGCATGCGATAAGGCGTCATTTTATTGTCCTAGATAGCATTGTCAATTGAACGCTAGTGACTTCACAACAATTGATCTTTGTTTATTTAGGTTTCCAGTGTTTAATGATCTGCTTGTAATAATAGAACCAAGATAACGTAAATGTTACTACTTCGGTGTACTAGAAGTCAATGAAGTTTTCGCAAGGGAAGAAAAAAAACATAAATTAATAGCTGTCACTTTAATAATCGGTAACTTAACCTTCGCGTCCCCACCTGCTACTAGTTTCTAAAATACTAACAAAGAAAAAAGGTCTCGAATCTCACAGTTGTTAACAGTGGTTTACTTGTCAACATATTACAGAGAAGAGATACCTTCTGCTTCGCCATTATGACCTATTATATTATTTCCTTTGATTTTATTTGTATATATGTACCTGTAACCATGTAACTCACGCGCCAAACCGCTTTTGTGATGGTCAGAGCATTTACGAACATGTTGTCTTCTGCTCTCTTGTAACCTGAATTCAATTCTCAAACCACAAAAAAGTTTGAAATAGCTCGTTTAAATGTTCGTAATTCATCATCTTTCTAAATTAAAAATACTTAACTGTATCTACATGTACTGGTACCATTCCAGTATCTTATAAAATAAATGACCTTACACAGAACCTTATAGAGTTTGTTTTTTTAGGTAGTTACATATGTTTTGAAATGTCACTAAGAGGCGACAAAAACAGACCACCTGATAGTTGCTCTTGTGTAAACAGTCATTGGAGATAATATTGAATTACCTTCAATAATTTGTGTATTATAGATTATAGGTAAGAAAAAATTACGCTACCGCCTTCTATAGACGTTTTTATTTATATTATATACCTCTGGATAGGGCAATCCTATGTATAACATGATGTAAATGATCGTTATACATATTATATCTACGTACCTAGTCTTATTATAAAGAGAAATGATTTATGTTTTTAATGATTATTACGCATAAACCCAAACGAGGCGGTTTCCGACAATTCTTTCACCAAGAGTATAGACTATAGTAGTAGAGTATAGGTATAGAAATAAGATGAAAAGTGTGTATGCATTGCATTAGTACATAGAGTATTTATATAATCAATACATAGTATAAAACAAAGTCGACTCCCACTGTCTGTCCCTATGTACGCTTAGATTTTTAAAACAACGTAACGGACTTTGATGTGATTTCTTTAAAGTACATAGAGGTATATAGTGATTTTAGATTAATGTTTATACGTATAATACATACGCACATATAATAGCAGGGAACACTGTTAATAGGGTATATTGACAAAGCAATGTTTGCCGGGTCAGCTTGTTTTTGTTTTTAAATTCCTAGTTTATTTCAAAACACTTACTTAATTAAATTAAACATTTAGTATATTATATAGAATTTCCTATGTACGTATTGTATGTGCATTATAGCAAATAAATAAATAAATAGTACATACTAAATACACACATCAAAAGTGTCTAGGGATCAAGTACTTTTTAGAAGATTGCAATCAAAAATGTATTTTACAAAAACTGAATTCATTCATAATTTATTCAAAATGTGCTGATAAGTCGTTGATACAGGCTTGGGGAATTAGGTAGGACACCAATCCAGAAGATTAGATTCGATTTAAATAAATTAGATTTTTTTTTAGAGCCAAAAATGTTCTTGATCCCTAGACACTTTTGATGTGTGTAGTCGGAGACAGAATTACTACAAACAAGACAGTCTTTTGTGCTATCTTTTTCCAGAAATTCTATGTAGACATATTATAACAGACGCCATGTACAATCTCCGTCTCTGGTGCTGTTACCTACATATTTCTATGTTTTAGTGCGAAATTGATTTAGTGGAAAGTGAGTGACAGCTGATTATCAGCAAACAGTCGAGTTGTGCCACTTCACTGATTAGATAGAATGCTCTGTCACTTACAGCTTCTCAACGCAGTTTAATCTATATACGCGACAAAACACTAGATAAAACCCAATGTTTCTCCTAAACGTGACACAATTTTGAATCAATGTAATACAAATGCTAGTTTTTATTTTAGATCTATAACAAAGCTGTGTAAAGTTTATGAGCTATATAGAGAATTGCCTGTTGTGTGTAAACTGTGTTTTGCCAATTTGCATTGTTAACAGTGTTTCCCTGCTATTATATGTATTTTACATATAATCCTTGCTCAAGTATCACTCTATTAAAAAAAAACATCAAAATCCGTTTTAAAGATCTAATAAAAATCATACATAGGGACAGACAGCGGGAAGCGACTTTGTTTTATACTATGTATTGATATAGTGTTAAACCTGTAGTGGCTTTTAGGTAAATATAATCATATCTACACTGTCTGTATTACAAATAAGAAAAGTTATACAAGTTTAACATATTCAGTGAGTAGGTAGAATTAATGTGCAAATAAGCAAGGATCCCGTTTGGATACTGGAACCGAATTTAATGGAAACCAAATAACAACAGTGACTTAAATCTACAAGTTTGTTTCTATAATTAAAGTGCTGTCAAGTGTGTATTCATTGAAATTCGGTCGCATTTCACGATGAAACAGCTCCCGTGGCTTACGGTCGTTTAAAAAATTGACACGATTTGAAGAGTGAGGTGGGTGTTTTTAGTCCCTTTGTATTTTATTGAATGTGCTTGATGTTTAATGCTTATATTGTATTCTTTGTTATATTATGTTATTCAAACTAATTCTTGTTTAGATTGTGGCTTGAAAAATGAAAGATAATGTAATTGTCCGATTACTACTTTGGAATCTTAGATAACATCCACATAGGGTAGCATAGGTGATAAAATTAATTTTGCATAACAAAATACTTTTTAATTAATACATTTAATATTTTCTTTTTATACATTTTTCTGCTAAACTGTAAGATTATAATATATAGAGAAAAAGGCTGGCAATAATACGACTTCTAGTGATGTTACGTAAAAGACAAAAACACTAAGCCTAAATGGTAGGTAGTTAAAAAAGCTTTAGACAAAACCCGGCGTAAGTATCTGCGGAATTGACTTATGCAAATTCGTCATAGCTAACAACTGTTGGTACGTCCAATCAATGCTCACGAATAAATCACAAAATATATTAATTTGCCGCAAAAATCGCAGAGTAGTCACGACCTAGTTATGGAGGACTTATTGAGGTTTCAAGTAGTCGATTGGACACTTTTTCACGGATTTCATGTTTTTGCTTCAACTGTGCTCTATTATTATTATCTAGACCAATAATACTATAACGAGAAGTTTCTCTTCTTTTTTTCTTGCTTGCGAACCGGTTTCGAATATTAGAGCTTTTTGCACATGTCGAAATGTGTCTCAATTCTAAAAGGAATCAATAATATCACTCGCACAAAGAAAACTCATTGGAGGTGCGCACGTGATTTGGACCACGTTTTTCATTTTGTTGTTCTTCGCGACCTTATCGTCGGTTTTTCCGTTCAACACTTTAATTTCGTCTTTGTTCTTTTCCGTGATGTTTTCTTTTTTATTCGGTTTGATACCTTTGTTTAATCTTTTTTTCTCACTTACAAACAGTAGTAAAAATTATCGATTTGTTGGAAACTCCAAGTTTTGTGGCAAGTGCTAATAACTAACCTAGATATATGTAGTATATATGTAAACTGTTTTTGTCTGTATTTTTTACTTGACTTGGTTTGTATTTCAAAATTAGTTAGTTAAATTAGGAGTACCTAAATCTCGGTTTATTACTAAGTGGATTTTAATGTATCTGAGTTGTCTTCGAAAATTGTCACATAACATATTAAATGACGGCAACACACAGTCTATGCTTCAGGGCCGATTTCTTCGTGTACCTATCGATTCAATCGAAATGTACGGCTATCACGACTTACAAACAGTTTTATATTATATACTATCACGAGTCATAACCGAGTGTTACAATCAGTCATTAGGCAGTTCGTGAGCGGCGCCCCGCGACCTTGTATCCCATGACATTGCTCATGTTGCTTGGTGTCGAATAGCTGCTCCACTTTGACCTTACAATAGTGCTCCACTATGACCGAATTGCGTGACTACTCAAATCTCAGGCTCTGTCGTTGCATGTGATGCGTATTCAATTTCACCGCTTGTTCAACCGTTTTTTCTACCGTAGTTACTGGGAACGTAAAATTAACATGTGGCCTATTTAAATAAGAGGTGATGACGGCAGTGATCATTGTGTGCTAGCCACTTGTCAACAGTACAATTTGTCTTTTAATGCCCGTTTATAAGACCAGGAAGAGGCATACAAAACATAATGCCACCAAACAATTACAAGGAAGGGAAGAGATACGATAGCTACTAATGACATTATAATAGGCAAGTTATTGAACTTATAAGTAAAAAAAAAAACTTAAAGCTATGTCCATTGAACTTTTGTAACGCGCAAACACCGGTCCCAACATACACAAATCAACTTGCCAGTTGTCAAGCGGATAATGTAATGTGTTGAGTACAACTAGACCAATGTGCAACTACAGGCCACGTCGTAGGAAAAAAACTCTATATGGTATTAATATGATACGACAAAAAATAATAAGTAGGTTTGACTAGTGATTAGTTTGGCAAAAAATCTTATTAAGTACATAACTGGCAAGCTCCAACACACAAAAAGCATAGTTAATGACCTCTCCTTGAAACGAGTTCGACGGAAGTAGGTAGTCAATGATAAAAAAATCTATTGTTACTACAGTCTAAATGTTATAGCGCTCCGTAATAGCCACCTTCGTGATTTAAGTTCTTGGATCATATCTACAATATTTGTACACTTGATCATCTTCAACAGCGGGCCTAGCGCGAAGAGCACAAAACGAAACGAGCCGTGGCACGGCTTATATCTCATTAAAACGAGATAGACTGTTCTGTTTGTGTATCTGTTATTAACTACTTTGGCGCGTTTCATATGAAGTCGTCAACATTTTCCGTTATAGTACATTTTCCTATGCTAAAATTTGCAATGTAAAAGCGGAAATATTTCAGAAATTATGTGCTCGATATAGTATTAACCGAAATAAATAATCAGTTCAGGAGGCCTAGCATGCGCGTCAAGAAAGACATGACTTGGAACAAATGCGCACATTGGTTTTTATGTCACGCTTCATGCAACTCAGCTTCTTTAAGCAAATGGCTACGCGTTATATGTCTTGTCACTTCTTTCTTCGTGCGTTGTGCTATGGGAGCTAAACATAAAAGTACTACCACTAGCAGTAACTAACTACCAATAACATTTTTACTGGGGTTACAAAAATATTTAACTATATGTAATAATACAGTCATTCGGGCCCAAGGACCTCGCAAATTTTATTGCGTGCATCTGCATTAATGTAAAAATATTTATTATTTACTGTCGAAAATCGTGCTGGTTCTTTTATCATAATGTTTAAATGTTCGTGACCTAATCTTTTGCATTCGGCATTGAGAGTTGTTAAGTCGACGCAAATATTTTTACCAGTTTTCTTAAAAATAATTTGATTCAACTATTAATTTTACCTTACGCGTGGATAAAGCTTACGTCATGCTTATCTAAATACTATGGATTTTAAGCAAAGCCAAATAATATAGTCAGTGCTAAACCATTAGTCTAACAATTTCGCCTGAAATTAACGAATGCTATAATCAAACCTGTCTCATTATAAAAAACCCATACTAAGATATGCATGTGTAGAAACATATTATTTGCTTATGTTTATTGCAATTTGCAAACTGGCTCGCAATTTTGTATTACCTGTAATTAAGTTCCGAATACTAAAGATAAAGGAACACGAGCCCACAAGTTAACAGTTTGTTGTAAAATTTCGCCCTTCATCTTTAGATAAAATTATATTGGTTCTTCTCTGGGATGATTGACCCGAACTGCTACCGTGTCGTAACACTGGCGACCAATTCCTAAGACAAGACTTAATTTAAGATGTCATCTCATTAATTCGGTTTGATACACATTGTGTGACTAAAGTCGTATCATGTGTGTCTCTGTGTTACGACTGCTGGATTGATTATTTCTCGCAAGTTAGTCTTGATGACAATCTTGTCAATGATTTATTGTCACGCTTATGTGCCTTCTCTAGCGTGACATGATTGATTACGTAAATTAATTGTATAATTTCAATACATAGTAAAAAGCAGATTCACTACCTAACATGTAGGTGCCTGAACATAAATACTTAAAAGACGCTTTGTGCTGAATCTGAAGTTTCTAATCCCAATAATCTGAGTTATGTATATGTGTATGTCATTTATATATCTTTTTAGTAGGCCCGAATAGTTTATCTATTGAAGTTATACCTCACAACTTCCATTGCAGAATTATTAATGTAGATAGAGATGTGTACGAACACTGTACGTAACGCATTCTGATCTTGATACGCAAATATAAGTGCTGCGCGCAGTTTGCGTCACTTCTTTTTTGCGTATTGCGATCCGTGTTGCATTAGCACAAGCGCCATCATATTCTGTACCACTTTCTACACAATAATCTCAGGATCTGCGTCGTCGTCGTCGTTATATTGCGCTTAAGACGGTAGTTTAAACATTTTAGATTCATTAAAAGATCTTATGTAAATAATCCGATACAACGTTTATCTGATAATATCTTCGGTAACAACTAATCGGTCATTGCTGTCAATGTGTCAAATCAATATTAATCTGTTCCTGTTTGCAATAATATCGCCTCGAGTAATAGATGGACACGTGGAAATTGTCCGTCTGCTCCTTTGCTTTATGAGTAGTAGGTACATACAAATAAATACAAGTGATTGTTACTAAAATAGTAGCAGGCGTGTCAATATTTCGTTCGAATCAGAATACGCCCATTTCCTACCCGTTTCATATGCAACATAGTAGAGAATGGCTTTTCTTCGTAATTAACTTTGTATTTTAATAGTTCTTCTTCTACTCGGAGATTACACAATTCCTAATAAACTGCATATCTTGAATATCTCTCAATTCGTTTTGGAATTATAAGTGGTTTAGCTGACATTAAGAGTTTCTCTAAAGCTGTAATTGTACGTTCTGGTTCATACTTCTTTCTGATAAATTTTAAATCAAAGCTGACCCACCTACATATCTAAACTAACTGGGAATGCTCTCCGAAAACCTATACAATAGGACAAATATTTTTTTAGGATTTTTTTATTCGAGAAAAATGTAAAATATGGTCATCAACAGCTTGTTGCATGCAAATGGTATTTGTAAACTGGAAATGTTGCTGCATTTGAATAAATACAGGAATACTTCACAGTTAACGTGTTATTTGCAAGATAACAAGTAACGGAGGTTGCCGAAGACGAATTATGAAGGTAACGCCTGCTGCTATATGTATCTACAGTACATACATGATTTTGCATAACACAACTTTTCTCTTCGTCGTCGGTGCGATTCGCTACACTTCATTTCACGCCAAATAAATAGAAAGTCTATGCATATGTAAATTTTGAAGTTTGAAGCGGTGTCGTCGGCAGTGGCAGCACGCGCAACGCGAAGAATACCAACAATCTTTTGATGTAGTCTACTCTAACTAGCATTATTTTGTCATTTTGATGACTTTCACGACGCCGTCTATTGTTTTATGAAGTGCTTCCTTGGCCGCTGTGTCGAATATTACAAAACCAGCTTTTCGTTCCGACAAATAGACAATATGATGCGGATTATTTTTTTTCTCATAGTCATACATAACAAATGCTTCTGAAAGTATTTTGGCTAGTAATGGTGTAACAATAGTTGTAAATTGTTATTTACAATAATTACAGCAATGCAGACATTTCTCACAGGTACATTATAAAATAAATACATACATAATTTTGTCAATAGATAAATATACACATACATAGTATAAAACAAAGTCGCCTCCCGCTGTCTGTCCCTCATATTTAAAACTACGAAACGGATTTTGATGGCGTTTTCATTAGTAGATAGAGTGATTTTAGAGGAAGATTTTAAATTTGTATAATACATACATATAATAACAGACGAACACTTTTAATAATGTGTATTGGCAAAACAACGTTTGCCGGGTCAGCTAGTTATGCATATAACCCAGAACCACATGACAAATGTCAATATGTACTTATAAAATAAAATAAACACCGTAGGCCGGTGTTCAACCCGTGAGCTCGTGAAGCGGGCACTTATTTTCCCACATTACACATTGTATAATAATAATGGAATGTAAATATTTACTTGAATCTACATTACCGCAAAAAGAACAGGCGCCTAGGGGCAAAAAGAACAGGTGCCAGGTACCAAATACGTAGCTGTATGTATCTATTAAAATGGAATTCATTTAGTTTTGTGATTTTGCGACAATTGTATCGAAACGTTTCCGTCCGTGGGCAAAAAGTGGCCATTGGTTGTCTGGTCACGAGCGAGTGGACGCATCGAGGATACCACTGAAGCGGAACGCCTACAGTGTGATGCAGCGGGCGGTCGATCGACCACAAGCCAGCGACACCTACAAATAAAACACTCGAATCACGCCTTAATATTTACTTTGCAGTTTTACATTGAAATACATTTATATCACAGCGCAGTATCAAGTTGTCTAAGTAAATTTTTGAGATCACTGATCAATATTGATTCAGGAAATAAAAAGTATCTATATATACATATAAAAAACTCAAGTCCTGACTGATTCATTCATCACTCTGACTCCTCAAGGCCTAGTCCAAACCCTTGACTATAGAGAGCTGAAATGTTGCACAGGAGTTCTTAATGATGTTGATGTTCTTTTATGATGTTTACGAGACATAAGTAGTTAAATACTTGTTGGATAATTTTAAAATAGAAATGAAAAAATGGAAAAAAAATCGCGAGGCGTCCACTTTTAGATCTGAGGCATGTTGATAAATAATTCGTAACGATACCAAACCGTTTTAGTTGATTTGTAGGTATGTGTAAAACGGAAGTTGCTGTGACAATTCATTTGGCCCGTAAAAATAACATGAACGCATTCGTTGTGACTTCTTACAGTTCAACTTT
Source organism: Conopomorpha cramerella (assembly GCA_012932125.1). Taxonomy (NCBI): domain Eukaryota; kingdom Metazoa; phylum Arthropoda; class Insecta; order Lepidoptera; family Gracillariidae; genus Conopomorpha; species Conopomorpha cramerella. The sequence goes on from SJJU01000834.1 coordinate 97,774, forward strand.
TTGATATCAGTAGTAAATATTTGATAGCCTACTAAAGGCATGTATTACCGTGCAGTATCAGTAAGATAAAATTTCGTTTATGGTAAAAATTTGGCCAGTCCGTCGCCATTCAATCCAATAAAATTCTGCACGATATTGTGAAAATAACGGAAATTGTGCAAAATATGTATTGAAAACAAAAACTGTGCCGATATCGCTGCTTTCGACCGCAATCGTTGCGCTTGGTCGGCGTTTAGGGGGGTAATATATTTTATTTTATTTTTATTATTTCTTATTATTTTACAATGTCTCGCACCCCGAATTGCTTTCAGAGCGTAACATTATCTTTTCTAAAATTCCTTTCCACTAACATAGGTACCTATATAATATTGAACATGCAAAATATTGACACATGTAGACTCGTATTGGTTTGAATTATTAACATCTACAGTTGTGTACATCGCAAAACCAAATTGAGATGATGTGTAAATTTGTATTCTCAACGTGCGCAATCCCCCATTTCATGTGATATAACCCACCGCAAATGCATTTTAGGCGATTGCGCCACAAACCTAGATTATCACGATTGTTAAAATAATAGTCTGGTCATAATACATACTGCTGGTGTTATGTAAAGTGGTAATGGAACTGGGCCCGTTAGTAATTTCAGCGGTTTTACAACATCCACTGATATCTAATTGAACATTCTATCTGGTTACCTACCAGCACTACGTGTGCAATATTGCGATACAGAAAATGACATAATCAGTGTTCATTACAGTTTCCGACTTGCGGACATATAGTCAAAGCTTGCCGTGTCATTACACCTCTATCATTTGATCGATATAATGTAACACAGATTATAAGATAAACTAATTTCGCTAATGGTTTCCTATTTTTTTTATTTTCAGGTAAGCTTTTGCTGGAATTCAGAATGAGAATTTTGCTCTCATCTTCATTCATGACCTACGAGTACATGCAGATATTTTGTAAGTAAAACAACATTTGAACAGACTCACAAAAGTACTCGCACGAATGCTCGGAATATTAAATTTAATTTTTGTTATTTGGAAAATTACCTGTCTAGTTGAGGCACGTCAGAAGCGGTCATTTTAGCATCACCAGTGTCGTTAACATGTCAGTAGAGTAGAGTAATTCCATTATCTAGTCCGGCACTGTTATAGACAAATAGGTTGTACAGACTGGCTTCTCTCATTATTAGGGCCGGTACGTTATTTCCATTGCCAGCTCTACAATATTGTCCCGTTCTAGCTTTTGAAAATGTATTAGGTACTGTCGTCTAGACAGGTAATAAACATAATAATGTATGACTTAATGTCAATACCGTAGTGCGAAATACTCGACAGCGAAATCGCGAAGTGTGGAGACACCAAAGCGTTGATGCCGTTCGGAAATGACCCACGATGCCAATTCGGGTCGGGGTATGTTGACCTCATGTCTGCATGTTTATTGTTAACAACACAATAGGGGCATATTGCCGTGCTACGGGTCATTGAGCATCAAATTGATTCTACAGCAGAGCTTGTGCGGCACAAGTGACGCTATCATGTTACCTTTAGACAGATCATGATAAGTGAACGCAATTTTACCTTGTGAATTTCATGCCCAATTGAACGTTGGATCCGCTGAGCGATATGACTTGTGCTATCCGATGGTAGAAACTAGGAAATTGTCTTATAAACCGTGTAACGTGTTGCGCAACGTTTCTTTCTCTGTGTTACGTTTTATTGTTTATAATTGGGGTAATATTGAGCAGCAGATGGTTTGCGTGCTGTCGTCGGGAATGTGGTGAGTATGTGATGCGGTCGACACGCGTCTCTGGCCGTGCGCCCAACGACCGCTCCCACCATCACCAATAATGCAATTCAGTGCTTTAACGCACGTGGTTGCTCCGCAGCTTTCTAAATAATCAACATATTTCATTCATTCGAATAACGTAGAATGTGTTAATAAAGTTGATGTTTATTTTCGATCCTATTCACAAACACCGAACGACAACAACTTCATTTCTTAACAGTATTTGTTTATTTCGTGCCGTGAAATTTTAAATTGAATTGTCAAAGCTAATTGGGAAATTACGACTGAAAACTTTTGTGCTGCCCTTTTTAATATATGAATAGAAGGTAACATACAATGCACGCTACGCACCATATCTAATGTAATATAATTTAGCAACATAATGTTCTTTTAGCTCGCCAAATTTAATTATGTGCCCTACCGCACATGGTTTACTTTTTCCACACTTCAGTTGTAGTAACTGCAATGTTTATTTGTGTTGATATTGATTTTTTGCCCATTGCGTCCGTAATTAGATGAGCGGAATGCGTTTCTCGTCGGTGCAGATCGGATTTCATAGCGTTCCTCCATGCGTGACTGATAAAAAAAACGCTAACTATTGTTGTCGCGACTAGCGAGCCCCGATCACTCTTATATGACAAAAGTGTTCAGTGTTACCGCGGCGACCGTTCCAGAACGTGCATACGATTGCAAAAAGCTGTTGAATGTATAACTCTGGCCAAGAGCGCTCCTCTATTAACAGACTACCATTTTTTCATCTAACACATGCCATTTGTAACGATGAGTATCGAATCACTCTGCTCTAAATATTCGTTAATGTACTGAAGTGGCTGTAGTATTTTAACGACAGAGTTGACCGAATTAATGGAGACATGGTACGACTAAATACGACTAACGACCCAAACACAGACTACACAATCTAAGAGATTGTAGAATGAACATTTTTCTCCCGTGATGTATTGTATGTACCTATGTGGGTACGCTTGCGTTTGTCTCCGCCCACTCTTGGAGTGCTAACTGGATTAGTGTTCACTTGAAATAAAAGTAGGTGAAGCCCCATGTCAATTGTTGGCCACTGCAATTACGGTTCTTGTGGTGCCCCACAGTATAGTGGTGACGTCATAGGCGCCCGCGCCTTGAACCATGACACTGCTTCCGCGCCGGTTTCCGCCTTCCACTTGGAATTATGTCAACTATTAAAAACGCTTTTTTATTTCATTTCGTAATTTATACTTCGTCGCACCCCATTGCGATCGACATAGTGTCGTAATAAACAATCTAACGAATCTAACACAATAAACTATCAGTGCATTAAGTACTTGCCACCTTTCTGACACCTAGATACTACATGCTATTGGGAAACGCTCCGTCATTATTTCCCCCTATTCACTATTAAATGTTATTCTTACGTAAATAAATGTGGGGCACACTCGTTGAGCGTCGCTGCTGTGGTATATATTTTTTTCTGATTGGTATACTGAATAACGAATTTATCTGTGTTGTTGCAACGAAAGATTTATATACAACTTTGAAGAAAATGGACCTACGACAATGGCCGCGATCGATTGTATTCAGGGCTGGTAAACCAACAGCAATGTAACAAGAGTGTGCCGGGTAAAGAGAAACTGGCCTGTTCAGCGTATCAAAGCTGGTGTATGTGGCATATTGTTATTCGATACCCTGTATCGTGTTTCGTTCAATATTCCTACAAATTATTCTAGTTTAAAATTTGATCTAGCGATTCTTTTCAATATTATCTATCAGATATTTTAAGGATTGGTGTGACTTAAGCAATTCCATCATTTTGTAAAGTGAATTAGGTATATCGCTTTTCTTACAAATGTAATCCGCCGTGAGGCCGAGATTTTATCGATTTCTTCTTAGTTCTATCTATTAAAAATATATAAATTTACTAGTGGACGCCCCGCGATTTCATTCGCGTAGTTTAGTAGTACCTGCTTCCCAAATTTCAAGCGTCTAACTTGAGCCGTTTAGATTTTTCATACAAAAGTATTTCCGTGTTAATTTCCGTTCTCGTGGGAATTTCTGGAATTCCTTTCTTAGTGCGCCCTTACGGTACCTAAGCTACGTCCATTCCAAATTTCAAGTGCCTAAGTTTAGCCGTTTGGGCTGTGCGTTAATATGTCAGTCAGTCAGTCAGCTTTTCCTTTTATACATTTAGGGTAAGCGTTGAGAAAGAATCTTGCATTCTAAATAATTTCAATAGTTTGCTGTACGCTGATTACGTTATCAACTTTTCATTTTGTATTTGGATTGTTGTCTTGACGGATGCAACGTTCAGTTTTTTTGTACGTATTTTGTATGGTCCAGTAATAAAGTTTCTGACGGCGAAGACTAGCGTTCCAAAATCGATTTCGCAGACGTGTTGGTCGTTTTATCTCGAGCAGCTTCGTCGTAATCGATGTGTATTGTCGCTTGTGAACTGGAACTAGATCAAGTTTAAGGCTTAGGAGGAAGTGTTCATTTGGTATATCGAGTGAAAGTGTCGCCAAGGCGCACTAACGATTGTCCTATTCTTTTTGGTGACGCCCAAGACGTGTATGATTGAAATATGGCTGGTGCCTACTTTGCCTACTCATTGTGTCGGCTCGAATGTCACTTGGCAACTACTTTCTCTTTTAATGTCAATAGAAAATAATTTTAGTTTTAGAATTAATATCAATTTCAGGACTTCTTTAATGTTTTTCTATATATTGGAATGTTAGCAATTAAATATTTTTTTCCAATTTTAAGTAACTTTATAATTTAAAAATGAATGTGTCTTTTTATTATATTTGAAGAAAACACAATATTTATTAAACTAAATAGAAAGTGTACTACTTAATATCTGGCTACGGAAATAGTTCGCGGCGAAAGAAACCGCGGGGCGCAACTACATCCCATCTCTACAATGACAGAATGAAGTTTCTCCACCAAAAGTTACCCATAATACGTATTCTATAAATAGCTATAACTATTTCGGTGAAGAGACAGGTTGCAGGTTCTAATAAATTGTTATTTATATATCATGCTTGCAATAGTGAAGACAGAATTACCTACATCGTTAAACGAAGAGGAGAAAAAAAATGTAAACAATACCTCTGTTGCCCGTTTATCGTGGTACCGTGCATACACGAAGAAAATAGGCATCACACGCATTTACACACCACCGGTACTAGTTTAGTAACGTTCCATTTCCGGGGGTAATTATTCATCGCGAAGGAGGTAGTAAGTTTGCACGTACAGAGTAATTGTAGTAGCAGATTGGATGATAATTAAGCCGTAATACAAAGCGTTTAATGCATCGGCAAGTAGAGCATGCCCCGATGAAAGTATGGATTTGTTACTCTATTACCAATGCGAAAGTTTGGATGGGTGTGTGGCTTCTGTCCTTCCATCATGCAAAAATGCACTGAACGAATTTTAACTGAACTTTGCAATATTGTAGCATGTATTAAAAGTTTTAACGGGTATTATAGCGCGAAAATTACCCAAAGATAAGCATTCGGCTTACCTTCGTTGTTTACCCGTTTTAAACTTTTAATATCATGTCTGTCAGTGCGCGTTTCCTTAAAAAATGGTCGCATGTTGTACAAATAATAGCACATACCTAGACTAAATTCAATAACTGTATTTTATCGTTGTAACTGCTAATTCATACTGCTATACAATAGCATAACACAAACCTCGATGAAAGTCATGTATAATTTGAAAAACAAAAGTAAATGTCCCCAACAAAAGTAAACAATCTGTAGATATTTGATCTATTAGTAGAAAGTTTGAAATCGGTCGGATAATGTTTGTAGCTCTGGCCACCCCCCCGAGAGACAAACGTGAAGTTTTAAATGTATGTGGGTACCGGTACAAAGTTCGCCGTGTAAGCTTGTGTCAATATAATTCTGCGGTTTCGGAATAATGTGAGCGATCATTCTATTTCGGGGATATGTAGTATTTTTAGTTTCGGGAGATCATTGGCCTAGTGACTGCATGAATTCATTCATACATCTAGACGTGTATGAATCATATTGTTGCCCACCCACACTTGGCTCTGGCGTCGCGTTGTAGTCTTCGCTTCACACACCTTGGTGTTGACCCAGTTTTCGGTTTTGGCCGAAAGCGATATCATTTTGTTGTCAGCGAGTAAGTAACACGAAGGTCGCTTTCGAACGCTCGACGTGATGGCGATAACCATTGATGCTGAATGTTGGAAATTTATGACTCGGAGACTATTCAGTTGTATGGTGTGCAGTCATATATGTACAGTAATGTTGTGAGATAAACAAAATGTGTAAATAATATGCACGAGTGGGTTTGTTTTCCTGAAAAGAAATTATAATTTTTATATACTATGAATATAAATAAATAAATAAATAATAAATAAATATTTTACAACAACACACACATTGCCTTCATTCCATGTTAAGTAGCTAAAGCACTTGTGTTATGGAAATCAGACAACGAAATACACTTACTTAAATACTTTTTTTTTCTTTTAAATACATACTTATATAAATAAAACACCCAGACACATCCAACAAGTACTTAAAAGCTCATCACCTAAATACCTGCCAGCGGTGGGAATCGAACCCACGGCCCTATGGAGCAGAGGCAGACATGCTGACCACTACACTAACGGGCCCGTCAAATGAATATGAATGTGTAATGTAATGTAATGTAAAGTCGAGAATATATTTAGAAAGCGTTTATTCAAAAAGACGTCTATTGCTCTGTATTCCAGTGTAAAATTATCTTTTAATCAATACACCCTTTATATTTTTCTACCAGCTGTGTAGCTGTACCATTCAGTATATTTCGCGTGTTAATAAAACAAAATTACATTCACGTTTATTATTTTAGGTAGTATTGCTTTAATCTCACAAGGGACACAATTTTGTTAATTCGCGGACGACAAAAAATAGGATTTCCTTAGCATGCAAGTCGTGGCGTATTGATAAATTCTATATTGAGTATGACGAAAGACAGGTTGTCCTCCCGGATGAGCGATGCCGGGCCGCTCGCTCGTTAGTTCCGTTAAAAGGACTTTGAGCGTGTCGTTAAAGAACACCTCCTGCGTCCGGTCTGACATAAACACTGATTCTAAATTAGTTTCCTGTACAACTGCTAATATGTCGAGGATGTCAGGCTTGTGGCACTTTGTAATATACTTATTTACTTAATACTCATTGGTACCTACTGATATTTTTCGCCGAATGAAAAAACGCATTTGTTGACTACAACAAACAAGAAACACACTCGTTACATTGCCTTGTTTTGATTATTGTATTTACAATCGCAGGCGGTTGTGTTTTTAATACAAGTGCACAGGTAGTTAATGTTGGAGTGCACTGAAGTCTGCATGTGGTTAAGCAGACGATGACTCACTGCAGCAGATGCAGTAGGTAACATCGCCTCTTGGAATCGCTCCGTTCACTTTCATGCGAGCTGGAAAGTCAGTCGTAAAGTCAGTTCCGCTGTTTGTGCAATACTGCATTGGCGGCAGACCAACACATGTACGCGCTTACATCGTTCTCATCAAACGTCTGGTAACGATGATCTCGTTTTTCCAAAATGTATATAAGTAGAGCAACACAATTATTATGAAAAACGACTCGTCATTCGTTCAAATAAATAGACGGCATTTGTTGTTGTTGTGATTTGTTTGCGCGCTAATAGGGATATGTAACTTTGTGCAATTATTTTTATTACGTGTTGTACGTATAGCTACTTGATTAGTGCAATTGTTCAATGCTGTATTACTACTGAAATTATAATAGTACAAGTAGTAATATTATGACCTAAGACATAAAGGTCATAAGAACGTAGGGATCATGTATCTATTACATCATTGAATGCACGGTTTCTTATTTTATGTGGCAATGCAATGCGTAGTGCATTCCGCAACGTGCAGCTTAGTTTACCTTCTGCCGTATATTTCTTGTTACAAACAAAATGTTGTGTGTGAATCATCTAATTTACGTTCAAATTAGCCACCATTTCGGTATTCTGGCGTGTTTGCTTCACGCAAAAACATAATGGGATTCTATGTCAGTGATTTGGTAAAGGCTGGTATTATCATTGGCATGATCACGAAATCAACGGATGAACAGTGAGTGTATAATTCGATTGTGTTGGCGTGTACAATACCCCAACACAATCCACAACTCTATCGAGACTTGCAAAAGTCTATAACTCACTGAGATCGATTATTGCACAAGTTGCTGGTATGTTACAACATTGAAACTTTACATTGACTCGCATCATAGTAACTCGGTTTTATCGCGTACGAACCTTCGCTATAAGTGTGGGTTATCGAAATAATTTCTATTACGCATGTTTTCTCGTTTTTTGAACATAATGTGTGTAAGAAAAATTCACTGCGAATGAAAACCGCAGAGAATTAAAGTTACTCGGTGGAACGTGGAATTTCACTCAAATTTTAGCCTCTTTAGTGTCGTGAGGATTCCTCTAGGTCTTGGACACAAAGACCACGTTCTTGAAAGCCAATTCCGAGTGCGTGATGAAAACCGCACGACTCTAAAAGCGCCTTTACGATGGGTTCAGGGAAAGTATTAGTCCAAGAAAACTAAGGAAATCAGCGAACAGCTTGCATAAGTAGTCATTTCAATCTTAATTTGGTAAACAAAAGAGAAGTTCAGCAGAAGGTGACCCACAGTTCTTAATGTGTCGCTTTACCATATTTAGTTACATTCCTTATATTGTTGCAAGGCTTTTTGGTTAGAGTTCATAAAATGCCTAATACAGTTAAGTTCCTTAAAATATTTTTGCTTAAATGTCATCCTATGAGCGAACCACGATGCATTTTGAGCATATGAACAACCAAATACAGCATAGATACGCCTTATTTACTAAAAGATTTATATTTTAACTGGTTAGTTCAATGTTAAGTGGAGATAAAATCACCTTGTCAAAGACGTTTGCTATCGCACACATTTGGGTTTTGAAGATTCTCTGCTCCTTATCCTTTACACCGTAAGTGGCGGGCTAGGGATAAAGAGCTTCCTTGAGAGATTATTAGGTGCACAACTATTAGGTACAATTGATATACTGCAAAGGTTCTATCCATCCGACTAGATATCATGATTGTGAGTTTATGTGTGTACTTATTTGTATGAAGAAATAGATATGTGTGAGAAAATGACTCAAGACATTCTTGGTGAAATACAATCCCACTCAACGCGCAAAATATTTTATGAGCTTGTGACCTGAACCTACGGATTTATGCAGTGGTTAATATTTCGTAAGTTATACATGCGGCTATCTGGGCCTATTATTTATCGGCGTGTCGGAACCCTTTCATTTCATTAGCACGGTTTCTTTGCTCGTTGGCTAGAACACGTTCAAATAGATTATAATCGCTGCCTTTCGCGTACTTATCAATTTGCTTTGAATTTTATTATTGGTTGTTCCTTGTATTTTACATAAGATACTGTTGCAGATAATGTTCTAAATTAAACTAATGTATAAATGTATCAACTAGTCTTGCTTAATTTCGAAACGTCGGAAATGTGTCTAGTTTTAGGAGCGTTATTTACTTTAATGCCGAATATACCGTAAACAGAATCGAAATTAAACAAACGATCGATGAGTCAGCCATCCATAACGCGTTTATCTCTTGTAAATTGGTTGGTGGGTGCAACAATCTATTGCCAACCCACGACCTGCCAAATGAGACAATCCTCCTTTAAAACGCGCCTAATCCTTTTATGGTCCGCGGCCCACAGTCACAATATTTCACCTTGCTTGGCGAATGTGTGTATGTGATGAGCAGGCAATCATTCTACATAATCTCTTCCTAGTTTGTACATGCATATTTATTATTACTAACCATTGTTAAAATGCAATTTATTTTAAATACGCAAGTGTCACATCCCACTTGCATTTTTCTTTCGGAAGTTGTTATTGAGGAGTTACTTTGATTGTCTTTTCTTTTGTATACTGTTTGAAGCATTCACACGACTTCGCATGTCCATATGTGGTGTTGCTCGCTGATGTGTTTTTTTATGTGGGTACTTTGTACTTGAGGTACTGCTTATGTTTGCACCCACTTACTTACTGTACTATTAGCTTTTTACATTCACCTAAACCACATAAGGAGTTTTACGTACATAAAGCCTTACTGGAGAGGACGGAAAAGACTTCAGCTATCGTAGGATACTTGTAGCTTTCCAGAAGACCGTTGGCGCCATATTTCTTGTTGATATTTATATCGAGCCACTTTTCCATAGCCCAATAATTATTCAAGATCTTAAGTCGCCTATTACGTCATGCAATACGTTGTAAAATACTGCCGTGATTTCTAAAAAGGCAGTTTTCTGACATATCACCGATATTGGGTTATTTAGCTGTATGAGATCAGGAAAAGGCGCGTGTTCCTATCTAATAAGTCCTATTCCTTCGTTCCTGAAATATTATGTTCATGAAAAGCAGTCAAATCGCAATACAATTAATTTACTAAAATGGAAACTGCTTTTGCGATTATCTCGAAAGTGAATATTGTCAGATGACGGCCTTTTTAAAAATCACGGCAGAATACAGTTATGATTATTTTACATCATATACTAGTGTTGAATATACAATGCACTTTATCTAGATTTTACATTTTTTTCTTTTTTGGTACATTAAAATCATACTTTATACAGATTTTTCGGACAGTTGTAAAAACGTACACAACGTACTAGGTATATTAAACTTACCCGGTAAATTAAAAATTGAATATAAAAGTGAAAATTGAACGATGCTCAGCGTGAACTGTTTGTCATTTTTGTCTGTTTTGCAGAGGATCCGCGGAGAGTGAAAGCATTCTGTAACGCTTGATCGGATCATGTTGCGGAGTTTGTTTCTTTATTTCTTCATCTATACAAGTGTCAGCTGTTTCCTAACAAGTGATTTCACGAGGCCGGTCTCGGTTGTTAATTCTTTTCGCCCCCCTCCCCCCCCCTTGAAAAGTTTTCTTACCTAAAGAAACGTAGTGTTTTTTCGGCGATGGAACGTTACGAAAAATCTGCTCGCCGCTGCCATAATAAAACGTGCTGGTCGTTGCGATGTTCTTTGTCACATGCTTATTATAAAAAAATGGTTTGTTTCATATAAAATAATTTAACTCGCCTCTTTAATCACAGAGAGGTAATTGCAGATTTACTGTAAACGTTTGTGCCAATCAAATGCTGACATTTCATCAAGCGTATTTTGAACCAAATGGATAAGTGTTAACCGCATCGCCGTTATAGGGTTCACACGTCTGTCTGTGCACTGCGCGGGTTTCCTCACTATGTTTTATTCCACCGCAAGAGAAGAAACAATTGCAATCGAACTAGAACCCAGAATATCATCAGCGGCCTTCAACTTACCCTTTTTGTTTTCGTTTGCATCGAAACGAAATGTTATGTATGCATTTCCACCAAATCCTTAAAAAAAAGTAGTGAACCCTAGGTCAGTATCCCATTGATGATTAACATTAAAGGGATTAATTTTGAAGATTTCGCCGCTCCTTCACATGCCGTATGTTCCTTTAAGTTTGCTTTTTACACCGTAAACTATAATAAGAAATACAGTTAATGAGTTGGGTAGGATGGAAATGCGGCAGTTGCAAGGTTGCAGCAGCTGTACAGTCACCGCGATGCGCGCAGGCAAGCTGCTGTGAACATCTGTCAATGAATGAGCGAATGCAACCTTGTTCATATTTAACGTTCACCTACCTATCATATAACTTTGTTGATGCAGTAAAATATGACTTACTAAGACTGTCCTATCGTTTGTCACAAGACTATATCTTACGAATCGTGCTAAATATTTGAAAAATCTAGAAAAACATCTTTATCTACATAAAAAGTCTATTACATGAAAAATTAATCCCTGTTTCCCTTGGTCACGGCATTACGCGTGAACGGCCCGACCGATTTCCCTAATTATTTTTTGTTGTGATTGTTATTGTGAGGTTCTCATGAAAGAAAAAGTTAAGAAAATTGAATATCTCTCGGAAAATATTAATTCGAAATCAATATTCATTGTTAAGGTAGGTAATATAACGTCGGGTCTGTTAGTTATAAAATTAATGAATCAGACATGATTTGTTTCCGTTTTTTTGATACGGAACCATATCACCAGACTTGCACTTGGCCGATTGTTTTTATTAATCGCTTGATTGACTATCTGAAGTGGCGACCAGAGACGAAAATTTTATTTTTTTTGCGCCATCATCGGCTTCTTCGTCATCGTTGGATTATTCTATACCTAGTTATTATTTGCACGCAAAGTATTTTGCGCAGTTTCTAAATTAGTATATCTGCGTTTCCTACATGTCGGCTATTGCAGTTTTTGTTAATGGAAACCATTTCCTCGATGGGTTAATTTTTGTTGGTAGGTTAGATTCTTAGTTAATTATCTAATTGTTTGTTTGGCTTAAACGTTTGTATTGCTGTTTTAGTAGCATATGTGCATTGTACTTTGAAGCTAGTATATATAATATAGTATATAGTAACTTCTGCAGAATAATGATAATTCAAAATTTCATATTCATTAAGTCATGTTCATGTGTACCTATCCATCTACTCGGTGTACGTAATTATTAACTAAATACCACAAACATTACATTACACTGCATTCTCATTAATATGCGCCGTTATACTTATAGATTTAGTCCGTGCTGGAGTTAATGTCGATTAATTTATGAAATCAAGACTGGTCAAATTGGCACATTCGACACACTCGTGCCTTCATTCTCAATAACTTAATTATTTTAGCACATTTCTAATAGCAATTTGCAATGGTTTATTATTCTGTTCATACTTTACATACTTTTTTACGAGAATAATTTTAATGTTTGAACTTCTATGGACAAAGCAAGTCATTAAGTGAATGTACGCTTCGGTGCGTTTCACATTAAAGACGAGTAGACAAGTGTCATTTTATATATGAGATTCACACTCCGCACGCGGCTCTCGAGTGTGTCCCACTTGTATTACAGAAAATTAGGGCATAACACAGTTTTTATTTCATTCAATAATTCCTTATTGTTTATAGTTTGAAACATCCTCTTCTGCATATGGTACATTTCTTGCCTACTCGTTTTTCTGCAAAATCACCAAAAAGGAATAAAAAATAATTTGTTGAAACAACACTTTGTGTTGACAGTTACTTTGTTCGTTGAAATACACTATTTGCACATTATTTACATTGGCCTTCTTTCAAGTCTTTTTTTCGAAGTAACAGGTGATCTGTTTTTTATCCTTTGAATCGAATAAAAATTCTTGCTACTTTTGCTCGTACATAGTCCGAACCGCTCCATATCTGTAAAAATACAATGTGTGTTAGCCTTTGTATTTCTGTGACACAAATACAATGGAACCTCGCCTACCTATGGAACAAAACGTGACAAAAACTTCTTGAAAGTTAAAATATTTATCACTTCTTGTGTCTTGTTAGCCTTGTCTCATACTGTAGGTGCCACTTTACCCAGTCTGTGTGCTAGTCAAATTTTAAAACATTGTTATACAAACTTTACACGTTTCTCTTATTTCTTTGTATTTGTGTAATTTTCGCTAGTAAAACTTAAGTACCGATTATGTATGCAATTTATATTGGTAATTAAGGTTTCTTTTCCTGTTTAAATTATGACGGTGCTAGAATATCAGCCTTCTTAGGAAATCTTCAAACAATGCCTATGTTACCCGTCTAGGTACATCTCGGTTATTTAGGTTTATGTGCACTTGTCCAACCATTGAAGCACGTTACTGTAAAAAGTGATAGATAATACCTTCGTTATCTCTATCAATTGTACGTGATGCTTCTAAACTGGTGGTGCATAGTCAATAGCCGTGCGCAGCAGAACATCACAGCAGGTGTCGAAATGTTCAGTTATGTGTGTAAGAAAGAATGTATGTACATATGTGATAGTTGATTATGTATATTTTTTTTCAATTACTTGCACGCAACACTGAAGAAATTTGTTTTTTATTGTCATTACTTTTCTTAGTATAAAAGCAATCTTTGGAAATCGAATCCTTTAGTACCTAGCTACTACTTACACAAAACATGCAATCAACTCGACTAACTATATACACTTTTAGTGAAAAGCATGATAATACAGATAAGGTACAACTCGTAAATGAGCGCATAAAAGCAATTTAGTCTATTGAACCAGTTCCTAGACAATTATAAGGTAGTTGCGTCTCCACCGTGCTCCAAATCGCCGTAGTCTAGGCCGTAGTAAATCGATAAGTAATCATTATTTATCAGTGAAATCACCGGACCTACCTAACAATGACGCAATCCGAAGAAAGTGAAACTATGGATGGATTAAACATCGCGTTAAGTAAAGCGGTGAAACTGTGAAACAACGAGTAAAACGACGACGCGTCATTGTGGGCCTCGTCTGGCGATTGTGTTTGCGGTTGTTTTGTCATCAGCCACTTCATAATTATCTCGACCGCAACACGCTTTCTCGCAGGTGGTCCGGCTACCGGCCTCCTCACTAAGCTACAACATCCAAGCCGCTACTTACAACGGCCAACTGTTTACCTTATCCGTGGAAAACCTAATCGATGAAAGTGGTTTCTCGACATCGATGATAGGGCTTCATTCATCTAGTCGCCGGGCGACTGTTGTTCGTTCATTTTGTGATCGCTTGCTCAGCGCCCCGCTATAACCTTGAGAGCCTCCGTGCGCAGTAATACTTAATGGTAGTGCGCGCAACAAAAAACTAACTGAACTGCCAATTTTAAATGGCATTCGGGATAAATAGGTAGCAGTGGTTTTTTTAAAGTGATATTTGAATAATTAGGTACTTATATGTCTGCCCGATATAAAGAACAGTTTTTATCTATATGTGTATCAAGTTGTAAGTTTTTTTACATTGTATGTATTATGGATTAGTTGTTTGTGTTTTTGCTTGATGATTCAACAGACCTAACTACGTCTAATAAACGTTACCAAGTCCGCAAGATAGAAGATAATCCTAAAAAAATGCCGCATGTAGGTATGTAGTATATAGCCAAAGCCGGTTTTTGTAGTAACTGAGCTGATATTGCGCAAAATGATATAGATATGCAGGTATACATATATTTTATTTGTTGAACATGATACCCAGATGGGAATTTTCGACATATCGCGAATCGAACATCCGCGCTAATAACAACCTTACCTTATATTACCTTTAGTCAGTACATGCTACTTTACTCTTTAGTGTTCATGATAACCAAACTTCTTTTTACGAGACTAAACATGGCCGCAGATTTTATTTTCTTTTTCATATACTACTTTGTGACCATAAACAGTGGTGTTTTGTCCAAACATAAAGTAAGCTTTTTATTGTTCGCAATTCTCATTTGGCATTGGAGTTCGCTGCTTGAACCGTTTAAGAAGTCTATATACTTAAATAATATAATAAAATAGGTACAAACTTCACGTTTCTCATATAAAATATATCTTTTAATGAACAGACATTAATCTCATTGTGCAAAACTGGCGGCTTACGGCTCTTTGGAAATTAATCGTGTTCGTTAAGCAGCAATCAATATTGAGGTTGTTTCATCAACGATGTTAGAAAATTGGTAATGCTACATGTAGAGTGGAGAATTTTGAAATGTCCCTGTGACTGTTATTATGGCTACTAAGTATAACAACAATAGCATTTGCATGTACCTACACTGCCTCGACCGGCAGCGGTCGGGGCGCCCCGCGCAGCCAAGCATGACTCAATTTTACGGTGCTGCATTGAAAACGCGCGAGTTTACCAACGGCCATGTAAACTCCTACAATATTACTACACAGTGAACCCCTCGAAACAGGAACTCATCAGGAATGTACAGAACAAGCTAAATGAATTGTGTACAAAGCATGATTCTGTTCACCCACTATAAACACCGCTGTGCCCAACCAATCTCACTTGACCTACTCAACAAGTTGATTGTCCGTGTATGTTTTGGAATGAATATGGCATTGGTACTGAATCAATGCTATGCAAACTTATCCGATCGACATAATATGTACCTACATCTAAATTGTTTCGTTTAATAAACATGGATGAACAAAATATGCATTGATTTTTAAAATGCCATAGGTTACAAATTGAAGTCTACTAAAAACATGTTTAATCCATTCATTTCTTAACTTAATTCATTCCCTAGATATTTAATAAAAACAAAATAATGTAGATTCATAAAGTATTAATACATATGTTATGCACGTTGGATTCATAGCCTCGTATGAATTGTATTGCTGCATAGTGGGAAATAAAAGGTAAAAAACTAGAACAGTACGTTTTGTATCTCGTATGACGTAAACGGCAGTATATAGCAAACTATAACAAAATGTTCTTTTATACTGCGCTGTGGTCGCAATCAACTGAATTAAGGGCAAAAAGTACGTGCCTATTATTGTCATTATTTACTACTTTTCAAGTTTAATAATAGTTACGTAGACTTTTACCAAAATGTGTGTCTTTCCAAACAGAACGTTATGTATTGTACATTAAAGCACTGCAAATTATCTTTAAAATAGTTTAAAATGAAAGTAAATTACTTTCATATTTACATTTCTTAGCAAACAAACCGTTATTTCATTAGCAAGACATACACAATTTTGATACGAATTTCTTTTGTTTAGTACAGACATCATATAACTAAATGGAAGTAATTCTGGCTACAAGCTAGTGTCTTTGTCGTTCAGACCTAACCTATCCCAACATTGAAACTGAAATTCAACATTTGTCTCTGGAGACGTGCGTCCTATTTTTCTTTCTTTTCAAAGGTTTTTTTCTTCATTCCAAATTAATCAACATTATCGAACCCTGGTTTTTTTTGCTAACTTACTCCCCCTCCCCGTCTTTTTGAGGCATTGACGTCCACATTTACATACAAAAGGCAACAGTGTATTTATTGCATTTCACCTTACTGACATGATTGTATTTTGTTTGACAGACGGGCGGAGCGGAGAGCGCGAGCGGCGGCTCCGGCGGCTCCGGCATGGAGTGCCTGCAGCTGCGGCCGACGCCGCCCGGGCCCTTCCAGTACCTCATCACGGAGCAGGCTAAGTCGTTCGTCGCGCTACAGGTATGTTGATAACCTTACACAATACAATATTAGTACTGATGTCACTTGACTGGCCTATATACTGAATTTAAAAAAAAAACATTGTTTGAGACGCATTTGTCTCTTTTTGACACTTGCCATTAGAGTTAAGACAAAGCATAAAACTTACGTGAGTTGTGCTTGGTTCACGATCAGTCCCGTCGCCTCCGTGCATCGAAATTGATTAGGTGCTGAGGTAAAACACTTCGACGCGATTAGTAAATGGGTGACCATTTAGACGTGCTTTGTTTACGAGCGGCGCGTTTAGCTGTGGGTACCGGTGCGGTGCGGTATTGTGTCTTCTAAAGGTGCTGATAGACTGAGTTTCGGCTTGTAATAAGCATACTTGCGTACGTTACATCACAAAAAAAAATACGACAGCAATTTAGCGTTGTTCCACTTCGACAAATACACACACGGCAGCACATAAATCGGGCCATATACTTATTTTATACCCCCATGGATAGGTGGTTTACTAATTTCACTGTTAATAATGGTGTACTCCTTCCATAGGAAACGTTTATTCAACCTACTATGGAGGAATCAACATTGATGAATTGTTATCGTCATTTGCGAGAAGGAAAACGTTGCTGCCATTTTTTGGTACTCATATCCATTACACGTGTGTACCTACCACCTATCATTAGAGGTCTATAGAGTTTTATGTATTTTAGAAGACCCTCTGAATTGAGCTCGATTGTATGAAAATTTGTCTGTGGCAAAATAAATCTTTATTTGCATAAAAACTTCCAATACTCTGATGTTCTGTTACAAGCGAATATTCTCTTAGCACCTTCAAGTGGTAAAGCTGAGCTTGAGGCCTTGGAATTGTATATATCTAACAGTTGAGCCACTTGCTTAACACTTGCCACTGACTTGCCTCAAAAGGTCAGGGCTCCGAACACACGGTACATTAAAAAGCGGTTCCTTGTCCTCCGCGATTTGGGCAACCAGGAGAAGTTCCGTACAAGATCTTATTCATAGTAATTTATTTTATTATCTACTAGTAAACGCGCCGCGATTTCATTCGCGTAGTTTCAGTACTTCATACAAACTATAATACTCCTACACAGAATAGGGATAAAAAGTTGCCTATATATTTTCCCAGGCTCTAAACTATCTGTGTACAAAATTTCATTTAAATCGGTTCAGTAGTTTTGACGTGAAACCAAGACAGACAGAGTTACTCTTGCATTCATAATATTAGTATAGATGACTAGATACTCGTGCTCATACAGTCATATTTCTACTCGTGACTGTGGCTGCAGGTCTGTGTCATGGCATGACACTGCGTGCATTTTTTTCAGAGCATACATTAAAAGTGCTCTTATCATTTTTGCTATTTGGTAGAAAATATATTATGCAAACATCGTCGCGAAACCCGCATGAAAAAAGGTATATGAACCATATAAGTAATTGCTGCATAGCTGAGCTTTTGATAGCATGTGGGCATTTCCAAAGCCCACATGCTATCCTGTCCCTCTGCGTGCCCCTTTTTGAAATTAAAATTCATATGCATTGAACCCGCTGGCGAAGCCGAAATACAATGAAATTAAAGGCACCCATGAATGCGTGTAGATTAGTGAGGTTTACGTACACGAATCCAGCGCAGCCGTATTTTTTTGCTGCCGGCTTTGCGTGATTCTGGATTGAAATGTTACTTCCCCTTAGCGAAAGTAGGTAATTGCTGGCAAACGGTGAATGATAAATTAACTTTCTTGGCCTATCTGTCTAGAAGTAATTGTTGTTCAGCACAAGCGATTCTCGGTAACCAGAGCTTGTAAATAGCTAAAGGAAATTCTGTCATCGTACAAGTTGAACGTCCTTTTCTATTGCATATTCCATTTGTTAATATGCTCCCATCAGACGAACGTGGTTACGCAGGCGATGTTGATGCACTAAATGCGTACCTACATACCTAGAGCTCGTTAAATATTCCAAAGCGCGTGTGGGAGTCGTATCTTGATAATGTAAATGCACCTTGTTCAAACAGCAGCCAATGTGAATTATCGTTGCGATAATGCAATCGCATTCTGCATTTATTAAGACTGTATGGTTTAGTTCAAGGAGTCTGAAAGTCTGTTATTTTGCAGATATGTACGTACCTACCGTACCTACAGTCATATCTGCAATCTATAATCAGCTGATATCGTTTTTATCGCAAAAACATGCAGACTGAACAAATACATCAGCGAATGTTTTCTTTATCAACAAATCGCCTATAGAAATTTCTTACCCAGTAGAGTCACGCTTGATATATTCCATTGTGGGGAAGGCAGAGGTAGATTACCACTGCTTGTTAGGTGGTTAGTTAAGTGGATAATATGGATTACAAATCTAAAGATTTATCGTCTAAAATCAGTTTTTTTTTTTAATGGTTTCCTCATGGTCTGTTTTATGTCCATCAATTCTATTACCAAACTACCCGGTCGCTGGAATAGAAGTGGCGACTTCGTGGTCGTCGTCGGTGATATATTTTATCTATAGGTCACAGCTGCTCATTTAGAATACATACACTTACAACAACAAATTACTCCATTATGGTATGCATTATATTGTAAATCTTAGAGATATAACCAACCCATATTAATCATTTATCGCACTACTTAATACTTGGGGCATACTGAAAGTTTCTGGATTCTAATAAATGAGACTACATATTCAACTGGAAACATATTTATTGTTTTTCGAAGTATATTCCCCCACAATCAATGCATTTTTGCATTCTTCCAAACCATTGTGTAAAACAGTGGGACCAGTCTTCTTTGGAGATCTCTTCAATGGCCTCGTGGAACGCACTCACCGCCGCTTCAGGACTTGTAAATCTTGAACCTCGAAGTTTTTCTTTAGTTTTAGGAAACAAGAAGAAGTCGCATGGTGCAAGGTCTGGACTGTAAGGCGGATGTGTCATAAGTTGAACTTTTTCACTCTTCAAATACGCATTCGTCAGCCGGGCGGAGTGCGCGGACGCGTTGCCGTGGTGAAGGACACGGAAGGTTTTTCACGAACTTTTCCTAGAACTATGGGCAAACATTTGTTTGTATACCAATCCGCGGTTACTGTCCTCTGATGTTCAAGTGCTACCGTTGCATAATGGCCTGTTTTTCCAAAAAACGAGGCAACCATTTTCTTACTCGTGCTTCGACTTTTCTTGACTTTTGCGGCTAAATCATCAAAAGGGAAGACCCATTTCTGGATTTTCCTTTCAGATTCAAAACAGTATACCCACGTTTCGTCACCTGTCACGATATTATACACAGCCAATGATTGCCCTCCGTCATACTTTGCTATCATTTCACGGCACCAATGCATGCGTAGTCGTTTTTTATCTTTTACCAAATCGTGCGGTATCCATCGACTGCATAACTTCCTTACGTTTAGATGTGCATGTAAAATAGTTTGAACTTGACTCATTCCAATCCCTAATGCAGTCCGAATTTGCTCACAGGCAATTTTTTTATCAGTCATAATTAATTGTCTCACAGTGTCTATGTTAGTGTCGGTAACCGCTGTTTTTGGCAGACCTTCACAAATGTCATCCTGGAGATGTCTCCGTCCACGTCTCAACTCAGCAAACCACACATACACAGAGCTACGAGACGGGGCTTCATCACCAAATGATAGTTAAAGTCTCTGGCAACTCTCTTTTTGATTTAACCCACAGCGAAAATCATAAAAAATCATAAACCGAAAATTTTCACGCGTTAATTCCATGGTAATCCGTAAGTCCGCAACAAAATTCCAAAACAACACAAAAATCAAAAAACAAATGATAGGTACTCATGGAATACGAAAATTTTCATAATTTCTTTTTCAAAATCTGTATTTTTTTTCTTTGTTTTTGTATCTGGCCAATTCCAGAAACTTTCAGTACCGTACGTTAAGGCTGCCACTAGCGCATTGGAAGAAAATAGTAGATAGAAAGTAAAAAAAAATGTGAGTAAAATGGTGCGATACTGAAAACGTTATTTCCATTATTAGGAACTGCAGAATGAGGTGGGTGCACTGCTGGAGTTCCGCGATCTGGTCATCGAGACGTTCCCGAACCTGCGGTCCAAGATGGCGCCGTCGATGCCGGCGGCGGCGCGGCGCGACTGGGAGCCGGGCGTGCGCGTGCGCCGCAAGCTCGCCAGCACCGGCGACACCGCCAGGAGCAAGCCACAGCCTTCTGTACAGGTACATTGTCATACCACTCGTTATTTAAACTTGAGAGATGTTCTAGCGGGTGTGAGTCGACCGCGTCTAGTAATAAGACTCATTGAACAGTTTACTACTTAATTATATGCCTGTCTTTGGTGCGGGTCTTGCTTTTAAATATAATATTTCTGTGATCAACTCATCACTCAGGCCATTGGTTTTATTTCTTTATGACGACTTTTCCGGTTGTTTCTCAAAGACAATAATAATCCGTGTGAAGATCAGAGACATCGTTGATCACGGTGACACTTGCGGGCGACATCACAATGAACACAATGGTTGAGCAAAACACTATAATCACGATGCATAAGCTATTATTTCCGTTAGCTTGTTGCCACAGCGGCGTCCGGTCAATTCTGTATAGATTTGTTCTAATATTAGAAAAATGTATTTCAATTGTTTTTATTTTACTTATTAGTTGATGTTAATGACCTGTGTTGACATAAAATAATCTGTTAATCATTATCAAAAGGACTCCGGCTTCAGCACGGAGACGTCATGCGGCAAAGACGTGCACTCGTCGGCGTCCGCGTCGACGTCCCGCGCGCGGCCGCTCGAGGACGAGCTGTGGGCGCTGCTCGACGTCATCCAGCGCAAGGGGGTCAAGCTGCGCGACGAGGCCGAGTCGCTGCGGGGTGAGCTCGACGACCGACAGGCAGAGGAGACCGCCGAGGAGTCCTTTGCGCGTGCTTTATCTGCTTCCGAGTGCAACTGTACGGAGTCTAGGCGGCTGCGCGAGGAGCGGGAGTCGTTGCTGTGCAGGACGGCGGCTCTGGAAGCGGCGGCGTTGAGCGCGCGCGTGGTGGCGGCGGGGCCGGGGCCGGGGGCCGGGCGGGGGCGGGGGCGGGGGGGTCGCCCGCTCGCACTCCGCTGGGCCGCCTGGACCGCGTGCTGGAGACGCCCTCACGGCCGCCCCGCGTGCCCACGCCCGACTCCAAGAAATTCACGGCGATTCTCCTCGAGAGCAATCCCGTCGAACTTCAGAGACAACTGCTCACAGCTACCGTCTACACTCAAGTGAGTATCCCTGTGAAATGTATTCGTTGTCAACTCTTATTAGGGAAAACTGGATGGGCTTAGGTATAGATTCTTGAAACTGACTTAAACCGGGCTGTGTTTAAGTAATTTCATAATCACCTATGAAGTTAGCTTCGAATAGCTCAGAATAATATTGATACCTACTTTTTTTTTTTAATCACTATGAACAAGCGTTTGACCACCACCACCAAACAGTAGGCAGACTAGTATAAGGTAACAATACGCATGAAGGTGTTGAAAGTGCATTTTTATCGAATAGCTCATGAAAACTAATGAGTATAACTCATTACGTAAAGCGTCGATATTAATCGTTGTGCGATGCGTTCCAGACGTGAGACGTAACAAAGTAAAGAAAATCGTCACTATAGTTTTCCGCGCTAAGTAGGTCGCCTTGTTAATTGCAGAACCGGTGAGGTAACCGACGAGCAAGGTGGCAGCTCCGCGTCTTACTAACGACCTAATGTCTCATGATGTAACACCTAATAGAATACTATTATTACCTACCAATATTAAGAAAAAACGCTTTTGTCCATAAGTGTCATTATGTCTTTTGTACGAATATTGAGTAATGAGTTTCTACGTCCTTCAGCTGTGGCGTAAAGTAAACATTGTGACTTCGATTGAAAAATACACGCTCGGTACTTTGTCGCAAACGGTTATTAGAAAATAAATGATTTTTGTTTCAGGTATTATCTGAGAAACTAAAAAAAGCAGCTGCGCAGCGGACTTCTATATTGGACACATTAGATCGCACCCGAGATATCAATGAAGACCTTAAATTCCAGGTACTTATTATTTACCAGATATTTATTTGTGAAGAACTTCGCGTCTCAAGTTGTACACTCGGCCAAGAATCTGATACACCCTAAGGATGAAACTCATTTTAATATCATTATTATAGGCATTAAGGTTCTTTTTTACCTAGTCACAATATAGCATCTGTGCCTTATTGATATTTCAGTGACACAAGACGTGTCATCAAAACTGATAGAGCACTTTCTTGGCCGACCGTACAGTGCAGCAAAAGTTATATTATTTGTTAATATTTAAAATACAAGTAGGTCAGCTCGCTTCTCGATCCCTCAGGGAAATCGAAGTGAACCGTATTTCAACAAATTAAATGTATTTATAGGTAAACGTTACAACACTATGTTGCGTTAGTTATTAAACTAAAAGGTTTGTGCTTATAAACATGGACAAGCCCACCAGTACCCAACCAAGCCCTATGTGCCTCTCGGCGTAGAGGCCATTCATTGGGGACGTGTGCATCTACTTGCCTTTCAACGGACACGTTTTCTTTACTCTGAAGAATTTGTTTGTTTGTTTGAACGCGCTAATCTGAGGAACTACTGGTTCGAATGGAAAACATATTTTTGTGTTGAAAATTAGACCATTTATCGAGGAAGGATTTAAGCTATATAATATCACACTGCAACTATTAGGAGCGAAGAAATAATGGAAAATGTGAAAAATGTGTTTCCGTTGCGTGAGCAAAGAGTTTTTCCTCTTGAAATGATTTAGAAAAATGTCCACGACAATATATATCTATTTTTTTTAATTTAACTTACTAGAACCGTTTTTATGGTAAATAAATTTGGTTGAAATTAATGCATTATTTGTTAAAATATTATAAAGGAAAGAATTGTATGGATGGATATTTGTAACGAATAAAACCTACCATCCCCGTTTTGTTTGTCAATTCTCCCCCTGCTAGGCTTGTCTTTAATCGACGTCGTGACATTTTCAGTTGGAGGAGAAGACAATAGAGCTAGAGGGTGCGCGTGCCAAAGTCCGTCAACTGGAGAACCGGCTGCGCAGCCCCAGTCAGGAGTCGCGCCAACCGGCGTCGCGCGTGGACAGGGTGGAGCGCGGGGACCGGGGGGACCGAGGGGACCGGGGGGAGAGGTCGCGGGACAGCATGAGGGAGCTGGAGCCGGTGGCGCTGGGCGACGAGGCGCGCATCTCGGAGACGCCGCGGCGCAGCGGGGGGCGGCCCTCGCGCATCCCGCTGCACACGGCGCACTCGTCGCGGCGCGCGTCGCGCTCCCCGCCCGCCCCCGCCCCCGGCCCCGGCCCCGCCCCCGCGGCGCCCTCCCGCCCCGGCTCGGCGGCGTCGGCGCGCTCGCACGACAAGAAGAGCTCCGCCGTGCCCGTGCGCCGACACGCCCCCGACACCAAGGTGCGCAGCAGATTCTGGAATACATGGTTCACTTTCAAAGATTCGTGATCTTAGTGTCGGTGCTAATATAGACTCGAACTACACCGTACCGCCCCCGCCCCCTACTCCCCTTACGACTAACGATCCTCCCGTCGCTAAAACCCACCGTGTGAGATTTGTGCACCCAGTGATTCACTAATGAGTATAATATGTGTGACGTTCTCACGTGTCGGTTTTGGTTGTCAAGCCGCCGCGAGCCGCGCCCGAGATGAAGCGCCTCCGATGATAGTACACATGCCATTATGTCGATCGTAAGTTTTTTCGTTTTTATGTTTATTTTAATGCTTGTTTTGGTTATTTTTGTGTTTAGTTTTAACGGTTTAGCTGTAGATTTAATTGTGGACCTGTTGTAGCCTGTGCATGTGTGATGATGTTATAATGTTTATTGTTTACTAACTGAACCGGAAACAATAGTAATGTAAGAATCAATATCTATTATTTAATTGTGTATTCTGTCAATATACATGCTGTAATGTTTTGAAAATGTCCATTGAACATTGTTTTGACTTACTGACTTTGCATGAAGAAAATTGCATTATGAATTTAAAGTGTGAATGTATTTTCTATTGTAATCCTCGTATATACGTTTATCTATTGTGGTATACCCAGTGGCGTGCCGTGAAATTTTCATCAGGGTAAGCTGTCTCCTATGAGTAGGTACATACGACACTAAAATAACATTAAGTAGGTACCAATTTTGTGCCAGCCTACAAAATATTTCAATAGAAGATCACAACATCAATCACTAGTTTAGCAAAATTAATATCTAATTACGTTACTTCCCAAAATTTTGCTAAGCAGCTGATTCAGGCGCTGTATGCCTGAAACAGAACTGAACAGATCGTTGTGGAATGTGGATGCCTTCCTCTTCCCAAAGCACTAAATACCTTAGTCTGCCTAACTAAGTAAATACACTAAAAAACAATAAACTACCTCATAATACCTTGTGTTTGCTCCAAGTTCAAATAAAAACAATCCCGGCGAAATTCGTCCGCGACTCTCCACTTTTCACTCATATTTAGTTCAGAGAATCGACCCACATTTGTAAATAAACACTTTTATACACATCACTTTCACACCTTAGTCTCCATTTTTGGCTAATTTAATTATTAAAATAGGCGCGAATGAACGTACATAACCTAAAACAATGCGCTCCATTGTAAATAAACAATGCTTGCAATATGTCAACATGGCCGGCAACATCTCTCTCGCTCGCTCACACATCACTCATTCCCTGTCGCACATATTTACGCACTGTCATAGCATTCTAGCCCTTATTATTCCAATAATGTATGAAAAAATGCGGGAGAAGCTGCGCTTACGCTGTGGCGTAAATTTCTCCATATTTTTCATAGTAACGCTCCGCGCTAATAGACCGAGGTGAAAGGGATGTATACAGAGAAAGAGAAAAGATAGGAAGCTTGAGGTCTAGCAGCTTCCCCGGGCTAGACGATGCAACGAAGCGGCAACGTCCCATGAATTTGTTTTCGTTGATGCGCTAAATACTATGTTTTGATTGGCTGAGGAGAAATTTGTATTACCTGTCGATGGAACGATGAGGCAACATTGCACGAATTTGTTTTCGTTGACACGCGGAAGAATAGATTAATGAGAGATTAGTGTTTTTGATTGGTCTAGAGCGAATTTGTGTTTTCGATACACATTTTAAATAACCGAAAGTCTGTTATAGATAAATTGCCTAATTTACAGTACCTACGTTACGACTAAATGTGTTATAGATACCTAACTACGCTAATTGTTTTAGTCAATTTGCCAGGGTATGCAGAGCTTATTTGCTTCTATGGACGTACCGCCCCTGGGTATACCTACTAACATAAGTAGTATATTAACATGGCTGGTAAGTGTTAAATTTGGTGTTCTACTAACATGCTCACAAGTAGTTAGTCACATAAGCACAGTTGCAAAAATGAGATTTTGAAATTTATTTTGAGTTTTGTACCTATTGTTTGAGTTCCAATTTTATTTTTTGTATCTTCTTGGTTGCATTTATTCTTGACATGGTGGCATAACCTCACGAGATAACACGAGTTTTCCTCACTAACTTAGCATTATCGATATTCGAATTCCATGTCACTCAGAAACTCAGTACTTGCAAAAATACCCTATAAAATGTAACTAGCTAATCGTATCGTAATGTTCACAGAAATATGAGAGGCATGGTATCGATGAGCTATTGGAAGCGGAGTCGTACCATGACTCGTTGAATTTCGTGACGAGCAAGAGTGTGAGTCAGGCTAGCGAGCTGATCGCGGAGTACCTGAGCCGCACGGAGCGGCTGGCCTCGCGACTGCCGCCGCCGCTGCCGCCGCCGCCGCCGCCGCCGCGCGTCCGCCCCACGCCCAACAACCTGGCGCTGGAGCTCTACCACTCCATACTCTACGAGGAAGCCAACAGCATTGACGTGAAGGCGCTCAAGTCGATCAACTCGCACGGCGACAGCAAGCACTACGACGACTCGCTGTGGAACGGCAAACCGCAGAAATACTTTGACAGCATGCGGTATTCGGAGGACGACGACGCCGGTCTCGACGGCGACTCGCTCGCTACATAGTCTAACTAAACTTTTCACTCACATGATGCTTTAAGTGTCTGGATGTGCTTCATCGGTCGAATACGAGTCTTGACACTAGATCTGTGTTAACGATTCGAACTTTGGCCCGTACTCTTGGAAATGATACCTGTTTTTTTTTCAGTCCAAGTTTTAACCTTGTGTTCTTTGTGTTGAAGAGATGACGTAATTGAATTTGTGTTTGTAGAGGCGCGGTGCTGTAAATTAGTTCTTCGAATAGTTATCTGTGATAATGATAAGCCAGATTCGTGGTGGTCTAAATAAAGGCATTTAGACTATGCATCTCTTTAACATAGACTCATTTTAACCTTACGTTGTGTTCCTGTAAGATTACTTTCTTATTCTTTGTTACCCGTAAGAAGTCACGTGGCAGATATTGTTCTTAATCTTGTCAATTTATGTTGAACATTATTTCCGTTCACGAGATAAAAATGAATTTATTATAATTATGAGTATGATTTATTTATGTTTTAATTACATACATGAATTTAATATTATATATTTCTTTCTTATTATTAACTTTATATACCTATCTACATATGTTTGTCTATAATGTAATATGAAGATGTTGACAGTCATTGACCTAAACACCGCGTTTGGGTGTAACTAACTAATGATAAGCATATTAATATTATGCGGTAGGAATATGTACGGAACATACTATTGTTCGTCATTACGGCAGCTTACAAAATGATTGTGTACCCTAGAATTGTTTAAAATAAAACTTCCATGATGATCATTCCTTTACGTGTTAAGTCGGCGATTGACTGTTAGAGTGAGCAATGACTGTTGTACGGCTGTGAAACATTGTAAATGTGCGTGGAAGCGTTTAGTTGGCTTGATGAGTTTGTATCTATGAGACTAGTGTTATAACTAAAGTATTTAATATAACACAATGGTGATGCAGTGTATTAGCGTTAATATACCATACCAACCAATTGTAAAGCTGTATAACAACTTTCCATTTTTTTATGTAATACCGTAGTATAAAGTAGTAGGTTCACGCGGTAGTTCTATTTGTATTCATTTACCTATTGATGAACTTCGTCCAGTGACAAAACGTCCGTTTGACATACTGCCTTCATATGAGTTGTAAGCAATGTATGGTGTTGAAAATACTATAATAATAGAGAGGAGCTCTGTAACAATAGTAGGAGACTGATTTTTTTCTATCATAATGCTTCACATTATGTAGTTAGCCTAGTCGGAAATATAAAATATATTATTTTAGTTTACTAGAAATAAATTGAATATCTAGTGTTTTTATATTTCTGACTAGGTTTTATGAAGATAAGGCTTTTCCAGACACATTATCAACAAACGAGTCAATATTTACGTGACAATGTTTCTTTATTGTCTGGAGAGTCCTTAAGTGTTAATTGTGTTTGACTCAATCTATTTAGATCCTTATGTTGTGAGTAAACATTGCCTTTTTATTTATAAGTGTAATCTGATTAATTGTTGCAAGTCTGTAATGTAAATATTTTAGACATTAAGTAGTAGGTTTCAATGTAATAATTATAAAAATGTAATATTACTATTCATTTCTGTACAAAACCTCATTCACTACAATGTATAAATTATTAAACCATTACCCACTATTTAGATACTCATAAAATAATCTAGTTGACTTGAATCTAGTTAATGTATTATAAAATTGTACAGAAATCATATCGTATACAAATTATTCAAATAAATCATTCATATCAAATCAATTCATAGTTTTATTTGGTAAACAGAAAACACACACTAGGAAATAATAACATACAGTAAACATCTCTATAACAATTGAATCAACAGTAACAAATAAAAAAACATAACAAGCAAAAACACATAAAAGACCAAAACATTCCTTACGTCATCACTCTTGTACCAAGACTAATGTCAATAATCTCAAGTGTTTCTGGATCCTTGTGCAGGACTATGAAATTGTGTTGGTGGAGTTCTGGAACAAAAAATGTTTGCTTTAATTTAATTATAAAATCCCATCCATAATGTATAAGTCCCTAAGGGACACCTGGATGAACAAATAATGGATTACAATTTTGTAACATTGGTACAAGTACAAATAATACAAGCTTATTATCTTGACTTTACATTTACGATGTCGTTTTACTATATTGGACACTAGCTTTCCGCCCGCGGCTTTGCCCGCGTGGGCTTCGGTTATATTGCGGTATAAAGGTAAAATTTTTGTTTTCCCTCGGGAATATATTTTTTTCCGGGATAAATAGTACCCTATTATTTAAACCGGACTTCTAACTATACGTTTCAAAGCAATCGGTTCAGTAGTACGGCGTGAAAGCGGAACAAACAAACAAACTCACTTTCCCAGTAAGATATGTAATTCTTTACTTTCGCTGACCATAATAGATTAGAACAGTTGTACCACTTTTATCGTAAAGTATCCCTAGTACAAACAGTTGTACAAACATTACAAAGGTTGAGGCGCGAAAGTTTATGAAATAAGACATGCCAGAGAAACTATTGAACTGATAAACCATTGGAAGCCCTGAATGAATTATACGACATATATGCGTTTTGTTTGAGCTTAAAAATAGTCTAAATCTTATTTATTCTGATAATACATAAATCATATCTCGCCGTATACCGTAAACTGCTACCCTCTTATTATTAAACGTGTTTATAAAATGTACATTATTTAATTATCATCATCAGTCCATATTGTCTTGCCGGAAATAGGGCTCTCCAATTGTACGCCACTGTGATTCGATTTTGGCTTCTCGCATCCAGTTTCTACGTATTTACTTATAGAAAGGTGTGGATACACTTCTTCGGTCTACTGTAACTGGTTATTCCAGAAAATATGACAAGTCGAGTTGAGCTTGGCATAGCTTCGAAATATTCCGATGTTATTAATGACGGCGACGGGCTCACCCCCTGTCACGGCGGGTTAGATACTGGTTAACCGTGGTCATATGCTTACCTCTGTTCACCCCGCTTTGAGATTAAAAGACGTGAAGTGTATTTATGTTTTTTTTATGATTAAGGGTATTAGTGTAGTGAGTAGATAAGCGGTGGCTACTGACTGAGCAGCGAGGCGAAGCAGCGGGCGACGCGGGCGCGCGCCCCGGCGCAGCGCGCCGCCGCCTCCCCGCCCAGCAGGCGCCGCGGCGACAGCGCGCCCCCGCCCCCGACCGCGCCACGCAGCACGCGCAGCATCGTGCCCTGCGTGCCCCACTCCTTCCTGCAACCCGTGCATGCCGCACCACACACACAACACATATAATAATCGCCCTACAACACATAATGCAATGCTGAACAAGTAGTTCTAAATCGAACCTTATACCTAAGCGTGCCAAATTCATAATATCGCTAGACAAACGCCGCTCTATCTGGCCGACTTGACTAGGAGTCATATTACCATCCCGATCGAACATAATTGTTTTTTTTTACCATTGTAAACAGGTATTTGACTACCGTCCTGCCTTATATTACGATTGCAATGATTTTCTGCAAATTGTTAGCAAAGAGTCTTTCACGACCACTACATTCGTCGCAGTTAAGAATGAAATTATAAGCTGGATTTTTTTTATTACGAACCTGAGCAACCGTTGCGAATCCGTAGTCTTCTCCGAATCACCTAGATCTACTTTTGTCCGATCGAGACTTCCTAAAGGCGTTTCGCTGCTGCCTTCGTCACTTGCAGTTCGCCTCTTGCTTCTGTCCGGTCGCAGGGGTGAATCCCTACCAACTTTACCATCAGCCAACCCCGCTTCCTCGAGCATTAGCGAAACATTCCTCTCATTATCTATCTCGCCACCCAAGGTAACTTTCCCATGTTGCGGAACACCCAATTCCAGATCCACGTTTTGGTTTTCAACTTCGAATGGCACTATTGGCTCATCTGGTACATCTACTGGTTTTTCTGAAATAGAAATTCCCTAAAGATAAATTAAGGTTGTGGGTGTTTTTGAGTTATTACTATAGAGCTATTACTTCAACCGCTTACGGTAGACATTGCAAGTATAAATATATGGTGCGTTAATTCCTGTAACAGCATGTTTTGCCAACCTATAGTTGTTCCTAAAAAGTGTACTAGTAACTATTTACCAATATTAATCTCAACCATAGCAGGTACCGTGATGAGCTCTTGACTCTGTCTGAACGAGACGAAACCACTGTGACAACGACGTTTAGCACTCTGCAACAAACCAGAAACATGTAAATATATAATATAGAACAGTAAAGAAGCACATCTTCACAGTGCTAGTAGCCTAAGGTACCACGGTGAGCCCATGGATAGTCCAATGCAAATAAATTTCCTGTGCAAAACCTAAGCTCACCTCTGATGTTAAATCAAGTTCCGCGGCCGACCGTCGTTTGTTCCTTTCGCCTGAAGCAATGGTCGGAAGCACTTGTGTGGGCAGATCCGATATATCGATTTGCTCGCTCACTCTCTGCTCCAACACAATAGGTTCCTCTACTACTGTGAGGTCCTGTACCACCGGTATGGAAATCTGAGGCTCTTGCGGCGGTTCAATGTGGGTGTTCTCCATTGTCTTGTTAACAGGTCCTGAGCTGGAACCTCTAGTTAATCGGCGTTTGCGCATGTTGTCGAACAACATCCTCTGAAATACACCAACATTATTATGTACAGTAAGTATACAGTATTAAGTAGGTGTGCGGCTTTCATTCAATCAGCATTCTATTGTGGACAGTCGAAAAAGGCGTGTAAAAGTATAGTAGTATGTTCTCAGTCTCCAAATGTCCACTGTGAGGTGGAATTTTTTGGGTAGGGCGTAGGTAAAAGTTCTAGAAATTATGAAAGAAATTAAGTACATACGGTCAGATATCAGACAATAGGTATGTTATATTTTTTCAATAAAAGGATGTGTAAGTAGTTATAAAAAAAATACCTCCAACTCTTCATCTCTAGTAGGGTGGCCGACCACGCCGAGGTTTCTTCGGAACATGTTGGTGATGACTGAAGCCACTGCGGAGTCCCCGCGGCACCCGTCCTTCGCCGGCCTGTTAAAATAAATGTCGTACGGCAGGCGCCGAGCGTCGACTACGTCATCGGAAAATTCCTGAAAGTGAGGGTAGAAAGTCTTAGTCAATGAAGAACCACTGGAGTCTTAACTTCAATAAAGAATACCTAATGTTAGGAGGGGGGATAACGATAGGACTTCATTATTATGGACGTGATCAAGTTGAACGACGAGGACTGACAATTATTTACACCTACTATCTGAAGCTGATGTAGGGTAGTAAATTTTGGGTATAACTGAATCGAGTAGATAGGTATGTATTAAGTATATGGAGTAATTTTGCATGACAGATTATCATAATAAGAGAACGCTGAGGTATAAAAAGGAAAGGGTTTCATCAGCCCGTTTGGTCATCTGGAAAGAATGGATAAAAGCAGACGTTTGATTTGATGCAGATGATTCACTATTGTGTGTTTGTTACCCACCTATTTGATTATTACCAAACCGTTCTTGTGCTGCTAGATAATAAAGTACCACTCACCTCGCATCTCAGCTCGCATTTGGGATTCTCCAAACGACTACGGTAACCTTTACTGGCGAGTTTTATATTTTTATCGATTATCAATTTCTTCGATCGTTTTCGCTTAATGATTTCAGTTTCACCGAGTTCCTAGAGAAATATAGGTAATGAGTCATCAAACGTCACGTTAAGGATACTTTCATACTTGCAGAATCTTAACTGCATGTTTTTTTTTTGTCTGAATAAAAACCTATCCTTAAATTATATGGCCTGCATCATGGGAAAAAATTAAAAGTGGTCTAAAGTCAAAACTGCGTATAGGTATTAGTTATACATACATATTAGTTATTAATTTAGAATAAAAAATGTGAAGATGGGACGGCTAGAAAAAAAAGGAACACATCACTATGCATGCAGCTAAGGGTTAAGTACCTATCTTGTTGTATGCAACAACATAGTTATGCAGTGCAAGTCTCACATAAAGCTCAAGCACATTATCTCACATCGCTGAGAGCGGTACTTCTCGTGGACTTGGCTGGAAGTACGCGTCTTCCGCGGCATACAAGAATTACACTACAGAGATACCTGTCCTATCAGAGATTCTTCAAATATACTGAGTTGAGAGTTAATTATTCCGTATGGTGACAGAATATAATACATGTGTCACCACTCCAGCCTAACTTTTCCAGTCGTGGTGGTCGTAGGAAGCGACCCAGGGAACTGTCCAGAGGACGGGCAGCAGCACTCTCTGTAAGTTAAACCACTGCGATCGCCAACCCGCCTGCGAAGCGTGGCGATTATTTGCATTTCTCCCCAAATAATTATAGAAATCATTGGGGGAGACCCTCGTCCAGCAGTGGACGTCATGCGGCTGGATGATGCAAAATTAATTCAAATATACCTAGTAGAGTGGACCTAGTCATGTTATTCTACTGTGAATTGTGATTAATTACCTCCAGCTCAACCACAATTTTGTCTCTATTCTCAAAGTTATTTGCGTCCTTAGGTTGAGGTTGATCAGCTGGCTCAGTCTCCACATTTCTAAAAGGATAAATTATTCATTACACGCTTCACAAAGTAAATAAATATATGTAGGTTCACTTTTTGTCAATAATGATATCATTTAACTTTTTAGGTAGTTTTTTTTTATTATAAAAAGTTAAAAACTCAATTTAGGGTAAATAAATCAGAGTTTGAATAATTACTAATATCTTTTACACCTACTTACCAATAGATTTTTCAAACGTCACCTACTCTGTTTAGTTTAGTTAAAATAAACCAGACATCATATTTTATAGTTATCAAAAGCGTTTTAGCTATTCCTACACCTATAACTAACTAGTGGACGCCCCGCGATTTCATTCGCGTAGTTTAGTACCTGCATCCTATATTTCAAGCGTCTAACTTGAGCGGTTTATCATACAAAAGTTTTATCCCGATAACTCCCGTTCCCATGGGAATTTTCCAATAGCCTGTTGCACCTAAGCTTTAAGTGTACTAAGGTACGTGCGTCCCAAATTTGTGTGCAAGCGTCTACCTTGAGCGGTTTAGATTTTTCATACAAACGTTTTATCCCGTTAATTCCCGTTCCCGTGGTAATTTCGGGAATTCCTTTCTTAGTGCACCCCTATGGTACCTAAGCTACGTTCGTTCCAAATTTCAAGTCCCTACGTTTAGCCGTTTGGGCTGTGCGTTGATATGTCAGTCAGTCAGTCAGTCATTCAGTCAGCTTTTCCTTTTATATATTTAGATAATATTCACACAATGACAGAATCAATCATGTACTAAAACTATATTTTTTTATCACTATGAACAAGCGTTTGACCACCAGCCTGCCTGATGTTATGTTACCTTACTATTAAACTTAAAATAAAAATAGCATGTTTTTGTAGAACTGTTACCATTTTCCCCAGACATCATCCATTAGTATGGTCGATGGCCTCAGATAGATATAGCTACTGTGTGTTATCAAATCTTGTTCTAGTGATAGGCTAAGATTAGACATTTTTTTTAAATTAATAATTATTCCTAATGTGAAGTATATAAAATTACATAGTACATAAAAACTGACTCAGCTGGTTTCACTGGCGAGGGAATAGGAATCGGATGTTCTGGGATAGGACTTGCAGGAGTTTGCTGAATATCTGGAGATATAAAATTATTTTCAACAATCCATCAGAAATAAGTTTATCACAAACTTCATAAATTTTAATAAAACAAATTAAATTACCTTGTCCTGGTTTATCAGAAGGAATTACTCCTGGAGCAATAGCTAAAAAATGAAAAATAAAATGTTAAAAAAACAAAAAAAATGCCTAATTGTACAAGAAAAAAAAAACATTGCAAAAAGCATACATTTTCTGAAACTGGTCATATCATGTGCAGAATCCGGGTCCATATGCATGGATTCTCTTGTGGCATGCCTTGACTTGTCATGAGATTTTTCCAAATGGTCTGGCGATTCCAAGCTACTGCACTGATCTGCTGAGCGATCAACAGCAACCATCATAGCTTCCGTTGTGCGATCAGCAAGGAATTGCATTGCTTGATCTGGATTCTCCTCACCAAAGCCCTCCTGAAAATAAATTAACATGTTTAATTGTAACCTTATTAAAATCTTACCGTAAAATTATACATGTAATATGTAGCCATATGTTAAAAATATACTTGCATTTGGTAATTGCACTTCTGGAATGACCAATTCCTTTAGAGTTATTGCTTCAATATTGTTCACTACATTTTCACTGTTCTAAAAAAATAAGAAATTATGTTATGGTATACATAATATTGAAAGTTTTTATGATCATTTTATTAACTTGTTAAACTCATACCTGAATACGCTCTTCGAGCCTGTCATCATTGTCTGGAATTTCTTTAATAAGCTTATGTGCCTTGGGTCGTCTTTGCGATTTTGTTGGAGGACAATGTTGTTGTACCCATCTGTAATGGGTGGAAATTTATAAGTTTGTAACCAAAGATTTTCAAAAGATAGGTAAACAAAATTTCTATATAAGTAATTGTTCAAACAATAACTGTACAAATCAACTTACTTTTTATTTGTGTGTTTTATGACAAATGCATTAATCATACACAATTCGCTTAGAAAAACTGTAGCCTTGCGATGGTACAGTCTCACAAGCCCTCGCAGAAGTTGAGAACTCAGCCGAAGTGAGAATCGGGCAGAAGTATATCCCGACTCTTGTGTAATAACTTCCAATAAGTCATTGCTGTAAATCAAAGGAGTTAAACAAATATGTATAGTAAATACTACAAATACAAATATGTATAGTCTACCGGCATTAGCATACAGAAAGTGTTTTTTACTTTGAAAGATGTGATTTGGGTTTGTAGTTACATACCAAACTAATATTTATAGTTTCTAATAAATTGGATAGACCTAGGAAGGTTACTCACGTATAAATGATAATAATATATTAATAGAATTATGTAGCAACTTACCAAATATCACGAATGTCTTGTGAATATAGTTGACGATGTGTAATAGTAGCAAATCGTAGAGGCCAAGAATCAGCAACCCACACCAAATAAAACCTACCACCCTTCCTAAGGGAATTCTCCGGATAAAACATATTTCTAGACCCGCCAAATAAACTTGTCCCCAAAAGTTAACAACGTATAACTCAATTCCCGTAACAAGCTACAAAAAATAATACAACTAAAAATTTCTCGCATTCGCGTCCTCTCAAACCGCGAAACTTTTTGCCGCTAAATGTGTGTGACATTATACTTTTTTTTATTCCGTAACATGGAAAATTTCGTTCAGCCAAATACCTATTGTTAGTAAACTTCAGGATAAAAATCCAGTTGTGCGGTCGTACTGACTGAGGATATAATTCGTCGTACCTACTTTATAGTTTAGCTCTAGTTTTCAGCCAAATATTATAGTTTTGTGCGATTCGGATTGATCTCTATACAAACAATTATATTCTTTTCCTGAACTATTTATCTACGAGGTTCGGATATGGCTATGTGCAAAGCGAGTAGTGGCAGAGAGATAACGACCGCAGTGCACAACACGGCAGAAATCGGAAACAAATGCGGATGATCAGCTGTCAAGTGTTGATTGCAGTACAAAATCAAAGCAAAGAAATGGGCCATGAATGTTGTTGCGTTGTTAAATTTCAACGTGTTGCGTCCTTACATGCTCGGCTAATACTAATTTATTGCATTTTATCTCAGTTTGCGGTTGGAAACTAATTATTATTATATTTTTATTTTTATATTAATTTTACGAACTATGGAATAAATTTCACTAATATAATATTGTCAACAAAACTATTTTAATCTTTGGTTTTATTTATATTTGCAAAGAAAACTAACAATGTTTACATTATTATTCGACAGTTTCCGCAAATGTTGTAAACGCTACGCGTCGCCACCGTCGCGCACATAGCCATATCAAAAGTATAATATTTGGCTGAACCAAATTTTCCATGACACGCAAAAAAAATATATAATGACACACATAATTTGGCGGAAAAAATTTCGGGATTTGAGAGGACGCGAACGACGCGAGGAGTTTTTAACCTCTTTAGTGCTTTTCATGTGTGAGTTTCTCCTGCTGACGATCACTGAAACTCACCCTTCTTCTGTTTCGCTAGTACACCTCACACCCTACTTTAATGAACAAAAGGAACAGGAAAAGGAAAGTTTCACAGCGGATGCACGCCTTCTACCTCAAAGTGTACCTCACTAACAAACATCAGAGGAATT
>SJJU01000835.1:0-11389 GCA_012932125.1 Conopomorpha cramerella
GTCGTTTGGACTGCAAAAGGTTCTTATCTAGATGTCGCTAGTAGATATCCAGGGGGACTTCTGTCAGTTATATTTTAGTGCGTTTTTTATTATTTGGGTGAGTTATGTAGACTTCAGACACTTTTGTAACATGTAGACAAACAATTTTAAAAAAAATACTGTCGCTTTCAATACGGACTGCTCGAAGTTAGTAATTTCGTTGACATTTGCCCCCCTACTACAACTAGCGCCATCTATCATAACTAAGAGAAACAGGGGCTCTGAAAATTCCCCATGGTTAATGGTTCTCAATTCTTCTGCATATAAAAAATGTAGTGCATTAAATTTGTTACCTCAGAACTTTTGACTAGGTAAACCGATTTGGATGATTCATTTTTTATTTCAAAAGCTGTCCGTCTGGTCCTATTTTTTGGTTCAGTTCCGACAATGGCATCCATGAGAGTTTTTATTGAAAAAGAGCAAAGCTTCTTGGTCGGAGGCAAACCTCTTTATTTTTTCACCGCGTTTCCTGTCAGGGCGTCCAGGCATCGTCGACGGCGAGCTGAGATCGTGAGGGCCGAGCTGGTCTTATGCCAGAGCAGTCATAGAGGACAGGACGGTGTGTGGCGCTATCTAGTAAAGTCCCTTTGTACCATTAGGGTAAC
Source organism: Conopomorpha cramerella (assembly GCA_012932125.1). Lineage (NCBI taxonomy): Eukaryota > Metazoa > Arthropoda > Insecta > Lepidoptera > Gracillariidae > Conopomorpha > Conopomorpha cramerella. The sequence goes on from SJJU01000835.1 coordinate 645, forward strand.
ATATTATGACTTAAGCACAGACCAAACACAGCTAGACTTGCAAGCCGCGTACCACCCTCAGTCTTTCTCTTTCTCGAAGTCGGAAGTACTCTGGATCCAAACTGTCATTTTGGTAGCAAAAGTGACAGTTTGGATCCAGAAGTACATACAATATCCTACTACGCCGTAAGTGACAGAAGATAAACATCTCTTGCTCTTCCACACCAGGTAAAAAATGAAAAGACAAAAAAAAAATGGTAGCGAAACCATAAATATGCATCGCATGACGCTGTGCGAGACGAGATTGTAGGAGACAAAGCCCCCGTTACTTTGTTTTATAACAATGGCAGACTTGACAGAGATTGTAGATACTTACGTTATATTTAATTTTGTCCTCAATTACCGGGATAAACTGTGAGTTACATCTAAATATAGTAACAGCACTGCCAAAATCACAGATAACCTAACAAAGGCATGGAACACGCACAATCGTTATTTACCTCAGAACTGGAAGGCCTTAAAGGAATATTTTATGGTGATGAAAAAAAACCACATACTAGTAACTAATAATTTATTTATAACACAATACTAATCACATTCCAACCTAAACATAAAATCGAATCTAAATACAATAAGGTGACGGTTCTAGATAAATACAAATAAGGTATACCTACAGACACAGGGTTTCTTTTTTTACGAATCTCACTACTTAAATCATGATGCCCCGTAATTTCCCGCTATTGAGAACTTAGACAATGTGTTAACGAATAAACGTAGCAACCATGAAACTGCATACTCAGCATCAGGAGTTCAGTCCATTTCAGCACAATAAAACATAGGCTACATTTTTTAGATTTGGTACTTTTTGTCTTGCTCTATCTCATCAGTTATTACGAAGGTACTTTTCTTAGATCAACGAACTCCGTGTCACACCGCGTCAGGGAGGACGCGGTGGGCGTGAGCTAGTTTGTCCTTGACCCAATTAGTCGAGCGGCGCGTACCTATGCAGATGGATGTATTTTATTTGTCAACAATTCCGCGCGCGAGTGTGAACCTCGTACTATCTAGTCATATCTAATTAAACAAATGAGTGCGTTACTCTATGCGTTACACTATGAACAAGCGTTTGACCACCAATCAATCAGCAATCCTTGATTGTGCCTTATGTTTAATGTTTTAAGTTGTCTAATGTATGATGTTAAATCTATGTCAATACAATTTATTGCACTTCTTTCTCTCCAATCACACATCTTTGTGATACACCTAGTGTCTGTAAATCTACATTAGAATTAAAATTATGACCATAAAGGTTAAATTATTCAATTATGCCGGGATAGGGTAATTGAATTCTTGACCTTCCGCTTCCAGCACGGATTTCAATCTCTTTAGTGTAGTCTTACCAATGTAATCCAGTTGTATGTGTTCAGAAATTGCTCTATCCAATATTTTTTTTGCTTCTTCTGTTTTTTTGTGATACAAATGTTGATTTATCAATCTCGAGTATACATTTCCTATTGTACTATCTGTAATGTTTTTATTGCCTTTCAGTGCAGTAAGCAGTTTTTCAACTAACTGTGTGTCATTTCTTACATGTGCTTCTTGTAATAGTCTTCTGTAGGCGATAATATTGGCATTGCATAGTGTTTTATTCCATAATTCATTTGCAGCCTTGTCCTTTCCAGCGAGAATTAGTTCCATCCACAGAAGGTTAGCTGGCAACATGACGTTTTTCGTGGCAGCATATTCAACAACTTGTTGGCCTGAAAGAAAATAAATGTAAATAAATTAAAAAAAGTTCAGATAATTTTAAAGGAACAAGAACAGACTTAGACAAAGTTTATCAGCATGGAGTGACCACTGAGAAACGAATGACATTTTGTGTAGGTCTAGTTAACAAACTAGCTCTATGTAATAAATACTGTGAGCAGAATCTCAAGTGACAAATTCACGAAAACTCGAGACAGTACTGAAAGACTTTCTCTTCTATCAACGTTAGGGTAGTATAGGTATATACCTAGTGACGATACACGCATACGCCATTAATAGAGCGCGACTAAATCCGCATGAAGAACTTGACTAAAATAAAGGAGTTATCGCGGCCAATCAATTACCTATTGTTAATTTTCGGGAATGGTGAAATGTACTTACATTTAGCCAGTAACGCCTCGTTTTCCACTATGGATGCTAAGGCATTGCTTCTAGGGAATCTGGTTAGAGCCTTTTCAAGTTCGTCATTGCTTTTGGACTGAAATACGTTCTTAGAGAGTTCTTCCAAGTGTTCGCTTCCTTTTCCCTTATTGAAAATGGCAAGAGTGAGCTTATCGTCGTAGGTCACATTGCGTCGGAGCGTCTCCTTTTGCTCAATAACACGACCAAATGTTTCAATGGACTCAACATCTCCTTTTTCTGCTAGGTTTTTGAGCATGAACTTTAAAGCATTAGATTTTGGATATACTTGATTGTTAATGCTATTTAATGTAAAATGTAATGCCTCCACAGCTTTTCCTTGTAATACAAGTTTGTTGACAGTCTCGGTTGCATCATTTTTTGTCATTGGTTGTGTTTGTTTTGTTGAAGGTGCTTTTTTAGCTGGTGTAGGTTTTGCTTTAGGTGTCTCTTTGGCAACTGTATGTTTCGGACTGTCTGGTGCAGCAAATGGTATAGGCTTACCCTTTTCTTTTAGATGTATAGCCAGGTATGACAGGAATTCATCACTGGGCACTTCACCTTCCTCTTGTAAAATTGTCCATAGACCAACAGCTTTATCTGTTTCATTTGCCTTGCAATAAGACACCAGCAGATGGTAAAACAATTTTGAACGGTCAATGTTTGATAAATCTTTTGTCGCTTCTAATAGACCTTCCAAGTGTTCTGGCTTTCCATCCTGAGAAAAAACAGCAACATATTAAATACATGTCTTTATTGCTGTATGTAGATATTAATACGCTATAACGCTTACAAGTGATAGAAAGTTTGACAAAGATATTGAAAGAAGAGTGAGTGCGGGTAATAAGGTTAACGGTGCCCTTCGCAGTGTTATGGAGGGCCAATTCATGTCGAAAAAGGCAAGATTGGCTGTCCAAGACGCTGTACTGGCACCTACCTTAATGTACGGGAGTGAAAGTTGGGTATGGCAGAAGAAGCATAAAAGTAAATGCCGTAGAAATGCGGTCATTGCGGAGCATGAAAGGCTGTGACATTGAATGACAGGATAAGGAATAGTGTGATAAGGGAAAGTTGCGGTTTGCGGTTTGAAGGAAGACGTAGTGACCAAGATTGAAAAGGGCATGCTTCGGTGGTTTGGTCATATGGAGAGAATGGATGAAAGTCGATTGACGAAAGAGATTTAGATGGGTGATGTAATGGGCCGGGTGAGTAGAGGTCGCCCCAGAAGGACATATAAAGACCAGATTGGTGATGTCCTGACCGAAGGTGGCGTGAAAAGTACTCGAAACCGGAGGTCATGTATGAAAAGATGTATGAATGTAGATGAAGCGAAAGGGGTATGTCAGGATCGTGACAAATGGAGATCTGTAGTCTCTGCCTACCCCTCTGGGAGACAGGCGTGAAGTGTATGTATGTATGTATGTAGATATTAATGATTGAGGTAGTATAAGAAAAAGTTAAAAAAGTTTTAGAAAGTCATGATTCGGTGCTACAATCATTTTGTGAGGATGATTGAATGTAAATTAACAAAATATATGATCTAAGAGTATAAAGTAATTCAGATGGTGGGGCAGAAACCGTCCTAGATGGACATACAATGATGAAGTTTTTGGTTCCCGTCCTGAAAGGCAGCAACTCTAAAAGTACATGCAACGCAATCATAATAATAAAGAATTTATATGGCAGAAACTAAGGGAATATTTGTTAGGTGCTTGTGAAATGGAGCATGATCGCGTGATCCATTTCCTGTGTTCCCCTAGGTGTTTTTAATATACCCAATTCTATACTGTATATATCACACATTATGATCTAATCTCAGGCCTCCACAACCTCATTCCTTCACCATCATGGATACGCACGTGTGTCTCCCATAGGGGTAGACAGAGAGATAAGACAAAGTTACATACCTCAACGTATCTTCTGCAGGCGTCTTCGAGACGCTTGTTCTTGGTGTGTAGTCCGGGAGTCTCCAAGATACGTCTCGCCTGGCGCAGACGACCACACTCAACAAACGCCAGAACCAAATCGTGTAGGATGTTCACTTCGCCGTGAATCTAGTTTAAAAAGTTAAGTACATAAGTCGAAAATATGTATATAAAGTCTAAAGAACCGACTTCAAACACAAAAATATGTCAGATTTATGGTTTACTCAAGGATCCCACTGTCGGAACTGAAATAAATTTAAATGGGGCCGAATGGGAGGCATCAGCTTAGAAATAAAAATATAATCATCCAAGCAGTTACCCAGTCAAAAGTTTTGAGGTAACGAACCTATAAAAATATCGACAATTTGAGAAACTCTTTCTTTTTGATGTTGGTTTTTTGGATTAAAAATAAATAAATGCATTCACTTTTTAAACGAAAAATGAGGGAGTCAGAGGCGCTTGCTTAAGTGAAACATCGTGTAATAGGTATTATATTATCCTATTGGGGAACAGGTTTCAGGGTCACCTGTATTACTGTATTTCAAAATTTATTTTCATCTATTTTAGTATACCTATGATTTTATTGTTTGAACTGTGGATGGATTTTTCTAGATCATAGATACCTACTAAAGTTTAATGCAATCACTTACCTGTGTACTGACATCAGCAACCCATTGTAACTTTGTCGCATCCTCTTTCATAATCAATGCCTTCATGATTTCACCTTTCCATGGAGTTGTCCTATACTGCTTAGTGCAGTACTCGAATTGCTTCAGGGCTCCTTCCAGGTCATCATTCAATAAGTGCACCTTGATGCTAGGACCCAGAATAACGTTTGAAGGCTCCACATAGTTGTTTTCTATCAAAGTTGTTGTCATATCTAACACCTGTAATATGTTTTTTTGTTTGTTGAATATAGCTTACTAGCGACCCGTCCCATATTCCCACGGTTGCAATGCTACACATCCCATAGAAATATCTAAAATGATCAGTTTCTCTACTAAATATGCATGTATTGTACACATAAACCTCTTGCAGTTTTAAAAATCTAAGCATACATTTGAACAGGCACTGGGAAGCTAATTTGTTTTAAACAATTTAGTGGTAAAGGGATAATACACTATTCTCAATAAACTCAATAACTAGTGTTACCTTTTGTTGATCTTTGGATTCTGCCAAAATATTCAATAGATGCCAGGCTCTAGAATTTAATGTGAAAGATCCATCTTCCTCTAATTCTTGTTTTTTGTTGTCCTTTAACAACTGAATTGCTTCGTCAAACCGACCCGAGTTTACTAATGCTTCAGCACAGTAAACTAATTTATAATTATGAAGTTTAACATTGGGAAACTTTTGTTCGAAAATATTTTTGTACTGCAAAGCCTTGTCTGGTTCATTATTAGATGCGTAAAATTCAACAAGTTGGGCTATTGTTGCCATATTAAATTCAAATGAATTAGATTCAAGATCCTTAATGTAATTGTCAACTTTTTGTACATTGTTTTGCTTCATATACGCTGATAGAAGATCTTTCTGCAGTTTATAATTTACAGTTCCTTTACTTTTCGCATTCGCAACTAATCTTTCCAAATTTTGAACATTGCTGACTCCAGCTGAAGGGCGTATCATTTCCAGTGGAGCTAACTCAAGATCTGGCGACGCCAGTAAGGTTAATTTATCTGAAATGCTGGAAGTCATACTTTCTCCAATATATTGTTGGATTGCTTCAGCAGATGCAGTACTTATACGAAGTCCTTTCGAAAGTACAGCATCAAGAAGTTTTTCATGCGTATCTGGTTTAGTAGACCTGACAGCCATCTTTACAATATTTCCTACTTCATTAGCACTTGTGTCATCAGATGCAGTCTCTTCTGTTTCATCTTGATCAATATTTTTTCTGCCACTGCTCATAACATGTAAGATAGTAGCAAATGATTGTACATCATTTGTTTCGGACAAAGCTTTTACCAATGGCCGCCGCATCATGTTATATTGCCCGTAAGTTCTATATTGCGCAGTAATGCTGGCAGCATCTTTTATATTCCCTGATTCCAATAGATCTATAATCAAACTCCTGGCACCGAATATAAGCGGTATATTCGCGATTTGTAGTTTGACCATAACATTCTGAGGTTTGCCTTTCAGGTATGGGAAAACATAATCTTTGAGAGCTTCTCCCGAGGGTGTTAAGCCTCTATCAACCATTGCCCTTAGTAAAGTAAGTAAGCCTTCTTCATCATTTTCTTGCCCCTTTTTAGCTAATAGTGGGTAGTAGTAATGTTGACGTATTTCAGTACCTGACTTTTCCAATTCTTTAAAAAGTTCCTGAGACAAGTTGACCAATCCCTCCATCAGAGAACTTTCAGTTGCTATGTACAGTGCATTTGGTACCAAGCCTTCTTCTTGAAGTTCTTTGCATGTTTTGATGATTTCTTCTGGCGATTTCTTTACTTTAATTAAGTGTTTGACAAAGAAAGCTCCTTTGTAAAGATTGTCCACTGCATTTTCCGCCTTTGGCATGGTCTTCATTATTTTTTTGGCTACTTGCTCTTGGTTTTTGTTCAGAAGCCGTAGTATTAAGTTACAGATATCTTGGTTGTAGTGGGCACCTTTATGAAGGTACTCAAACAGTCTGTCAACTTTATCAGCATGCCCTGAAGTTGCTAGAGCTTCAATAATATCATGTATATCCTGAAAACAAATACTGTATTATATTAACAACACAAATACCACTAAATCGGTCAGTGTCTAAGCCCAATAAACAGTCCTACCAACTATTGAAATGGAACCCAATCAAAATGGATTTTTATTTAACATGTGGTTTAGGCCACCCCAACCATTGATTGATTATAAATAAAATGTTTTTTAACACAGCAAAGTAAATACAAGATGGTTTGTACCTTATTGCTCAGCAGAGATTCTTTTTCATTAGCAGTTTTGATTATATTTTCAACTTCATCAATGTCACCCTTCTTGGCATATCCACAAGCTAAAAGTGCATATGTTTTGTTTGAAGGTTCAAGTCCAGCTCCAGCCATGGTTTGGAGTACTGCCTTCGCACCATCGGTGTCACCATGAAAAGCATGTCCCATGACCAATGCATTTAGAACAGGCTCAGAAACAGGGAAGCTCAGTTCCCTCATCTTCTCAAGAACTTTAGTTGCTCCTTCTACATCTCCCTCCTGACAATATCTCCACATCAGTCTCTGATAAGTCACTCTGAAAATAATTGAATATAAATAATTAGTATCAAAATAAAGTATAAATACTAAGGTTGGAGAGACAGGAGGAACTAGATTTCTCCAAATTTTTTTGACACAACATTACTTTTTTCTGAAGAAGAAGATTTATAAATTATTAGATAATTACATGATTACAGTCTGGTTGTAACATAAACCAGAGTTGACAAAGTACTGAACCTTTGAAAAATATATAATTTGGTTTACCTGTTAGGTTGCAAGCCTTTCTTCTCTAATTCTTCAAGGAAAGCCGCGGGTGAAAATGCATGTTCATTTTCAATATACACTTGGAGCAGAGCATTGTAGTGTGAAATGTCCATGGGAACACCTATTTCTGTTAGTACAGACCATATTTTCTGGACCAATAGAGTTCTTTGCTCTGGCAGTTCCTCTGGTACTAATTCACCTGTAAATATATTTCTTAATTATGTAAATTGCAGTCTTAGAGGATTTCAGATATCTTCTTCAAGTCATGGGTGAACATGCATGGATAACAATTAGTATGCTACATCATAGACATATTGCTGCTATACATCAGACAGGTTGGTTCACAAATACATTACTATAAAACTGCTGTCTGTCCTTATGTACCTACGCTTAGATCTTTAAAACAATGCAACAACAACAATGAAGTTTTCTTTAATAGATATAGTGATTCTTGAGGAAATTTATGTGTATATGTATCATACATGCAAAAAAGACCTGGGGGTCGAGAAACAACAACTAGAATGCCGCCGTATAAGTGCGTCGAACATTCAAGAGGCCTAAAGAACATTACAGTATCCAAGTTGACACATACAATCCACTACACAGTGCCTATATGCTAATAGATAGTCATGGAACCATCTAGAAGTCTCTGTTGAAGTCTCCTACCACCAACGACTGGAATGTTCCAGAAGAAAGAATCAAACACTTGTGGTGTGAAAGTACAACTACCTATAACCAACTACTTGTATTCTGTCAGTATAGGTTTTCAAATGTAATAGAAAGATCTCCAATGTTCGGTAGAAGTACGCACAGATCATTCCAGTCATGGCACACATACCAAACTAAGTCGCACATGTGTGAACGAGATACTAATAGAACCTCCTAGTAGTCTCTATACTTGGTCACTAGCAACATCTGGAATGTTCGAGAGCTATCTAGATACTTGATGTGTGTGTATACCTACCTACTACAACTTATGTTAAATAACTCTCTGTTTTATATCCATTTGAATGCGGCATTGGGCCGGCCACATTATAAATAAATAATAAGATTTTTGTATGAATGTTAGTCGCAGAAAGGCCAATAACATAGGTACAGTAGTTGTGTGAAAACTTTTCTGTCGATTTCGATTGTTGTATTTAGCTATTATCAGAATTTCTGAATACTTCATAAATAATTACATTTTTTCATAATGCGGTCAATATCAAATAAATGTGTCACTTTGTAAACACAATACAAAAATGAAAGTAATTGAACAGACCTAGTGTAAAATGATTCACAATACTGCTGTACACAAACAATTTATGAATTAAAGTATATACTTACCACAACATCTGATAACTAAGAGTGATTGGGAACTTGTTATATCACTCTTTGCTTTAATCTCATCAAATATTTCGTCAATATCTTTCTTGCTGATTCTACCGAATCTGCGAAAATCTGAATCCAGTTTGGAAAGAAGCGGTTCTAAGCTCTCTGTTTTTTTTGCAGTTGCGTAGTCTCTGAGTAGAACACTGCAGATGGAAAGAAAGAAATATCATAGAAATCATAGACTTCATTTTAACCTAAAAAGATGCGGCAACTTTTTAAACATAATAATTATAGAGATATTGCAAAATACATTTGAATTTGCTTACTTTTGTACAGTACTCGATGTCTTTGTGTGTGCTAAAAGGTTCGTTTCAGCAGTTTTCGCTGAATTTAATAAAAGTGTCCTAGCTGCACCTGCAAAATATCTTACAAACTTTGTCGATCTAAGCAGCGACGACATCTTTTATTTATGTTCACAACATAAATCCTAAATTTCAACTAATGTATGATGATAAGATTGTAACCATGAAACGATAGATTTTAATGTAAGGTAAAGAAATTCACTTCTACTATTTTGCAGGTTAGATCACTCACTCGAAGCACAGACTCGAAGTCGAACGAAGAACTAATTTTTCTGTTAGAGTTTAGGACCACGACCTACTATAGCCATGTGAATTAAAAAAAATATGGAAAATTACTGTCATACTTTCCAAACAAAGATTGACATTAATGATAGTTCTCCGCCAGAAAATTTATCAAAAAAACGTCAAAGAAAATAGGGAATTTTCAAATTCCAAAAAAATCTTATCTAGATGTCGCTGGTTGGTGTCCAGGGGGACTGCTGTCAGTTGTATTTTAGTGCGTTTTTTTATTATTTGGGCGAGTTATTTAGACTTTAGACACTTTTGTACTGTCGCCTTCAATAAGGATTACTTGAAGTTAGTCATTTCCTTGATTTTTATCCCCCTACTACAGCAAGCGCCATCTGTCACACACAACTACAGACACACAATACAAGAGAAACAGGGGCTCTGAAAATTCCCCATTCCACATTGTTTGCATCTCAGACCACAAACAACTTGGTCTGAGAGACTTGCAATCCTAAACTGACGTTTCAAATAAAACATGAAGGAGTAAAAAAGTAAGAGAACATAATATTTTCGTAGCAGGGTAGGTATATCCCTCAGGCTAAACACAAATTGATTTGCAAGCCGCGTACCACTTTCAGTCTGTCTCTTTTCCACCAAAATGTATGGAAATTGATGTACTTCTGGACCCAAATTGTCACTTTTACTACTAACTTGACAGTTTGGATCCAGTTTTACCCTGATAATAATAGTATAATAGGTAAGGGATAAGGAACAGAAAATATTGTCTCTTACTATTTCACTTGGATGTTTTTAACAATTTTCGTTGTCTTGTTTTACTTTAAACGTCAGTTTAGGATTGAAAATCTAGTTGTTTTTGATCTGAGCGTACAACACACTTTTCATACAATAATGGGGAATTTTCTTTGACGTTTTTCTGCCAGATTTTCGGGCGGAGAATTGTTATTACTGTCAAAATTCCCCATTGACAACTCACTGACAGCTCAAAATAGTTCCTTTTGTTGTTTTGAGATGTCGCTAGTATTACACGTCGATTTCACAATGAATTTTAATAAAAAGTCGAAGTCGAGGTGGATTTACCATTTACGCATTACCAAACGGTTTGGCCACATCGCTGCTTAGCATCAGGCAGGATGGTGGTCAAACGCTTGTTCATAGTGATAAAAAATATAGATATGTATATAGATATGTATTTATTATTTATATCTGTATTTGTAGTACGTACCTATCTATGTATGACTATTAAAATGTATGTATTTAAAGTTTCTGTGAACGTTTGTACTCACTGTAAAATTTTCTTCTTTTTCTTT
>SJJU01000836.1:0-26090 GCA_012932125.1 Conopomorpha cramerella
ACGTACGTACCTACTTACCTATTTACTTATAATCGTAGAACTTTTGCCGGTCAAGTTAATATTATTTCATAGTAATAATATAGGTTAATAATGTGTAAATACTTATTTCGTAATAGATAGATAATTAGTATGTTCCCTTTCTGATTCATTATCACTTGCCGTAGCAATTCTTTATAATTTAATTTATGATTGGTTTACATCAGTGAACGCTCCGATCATTCGCTTATTGTAATATTTTAGACAGTATCCTAGACCTACTTCGAATTACGGAAATCAACCAAATTTAATGTGATTAAAATCTATTCATTCTGAAATATATTCAAGAGAAAAATAAATGAAATAAATTAATGTCTAATGCTAATCAAATCTAGACTTTCCTATACATAATTTAAATATAACAATACTTAGTGTCTTTAAAATGAGTTAATGTGTACTATATTATTACCAGAAGCAAATCTGTGACGTCTTAAAAAGTAGTAGTATAATTATCTCTGCCTACCTCTCTGGGAGATGGCCGTGATGCCTAATGTATGTAGATTTTCGACAAAAATGTCGAGATTAGGTTTTACCTTATCGGCTCATCCAGCAATAAGACAAGCGGGTCGCTGACCAGCTCCACGGCAACTGACAGCCGCTTCTTTTGACCCCCGGACAAGTGCATCGCCATCGTATCCCCCACCTCCACGAGGCCGGTGTCTCTTAGTACCTTCTCCACCTGGATATTAGGGTATTTGATGAAATAGATAATAAAGAAAAACAAGAAGACGGAAACCTTTCCCCAAATTCCAAAAGTTCCACAAAAAAGTTATTAATTCTTAATATTCATTATCAGTAAGCCTGTCGTAGGTACATCTGGGTATACATTGTGTATTTAATTAAGAAGCTGATAAGTATTTATATGTATAAAAAAAAACAATCGAATCAAAAGCATAGGTTAAAGATCTTTAATAAACATTCCCCTGCATACATCAACAAAATGGACAGAGATAGTCAAGAGCTATAAAGACTGTTGCCTGTCTGAGCAAATAGAAGTCAAGTATAGGAACCACCTAGGTACTACAGAAATGTATGTATGGTCACAAAAACTAGGGAGTCTAGGGACGCATTTGAAGAAATTCAAAAACTCAATGAATTTTGAATTCGATCAGCAGTTGAAAGCATCAAATAGACAACCGAGAACGCACCATCTGATCTTGCTATGCAGACCAACTGAACGTTGAACTATTAAGTTTTTGACCTTACAAATGGGACTCCAAAAACTAACCCGCTCCTTTTTATCAAGTGCGCTGAAGTGGTTGCCCAGTTTGAGCTGCGCAGCCATGTCGACTGTCTCGCGTGCCGTGAGGGCGGGGTGCAGCTCAGTGTCCTGCATGATGTAGCAAGACTGGTGCTGGAACAGCTGCTCGTCGCGTACTTCGCCGTTCACCCTGATCGTACCGCTTGTCGGTTTCCTGTAAAGATTGTGGATGCATGTTAGTATTTCATCCGAGATCAGCATCAGATTAACTGTTAAGGGGCTTGTTTAATCTCACGTCTCAAAACTAGAACCGTTTTGCGTAGAGAGAGGTGGTGACATTGCGCCAGAAGCCTACCCTTTCCTTTGACGCTATTTTATTAATCGCGAGAAAACTCAATCGTATCCCTAACTTTGGCTTTTCGTTTTGCGATAGTGGGTATGAATTTGATACGATTCGTAAATCCCAATATAACAATTATATCGTAGTAGCCGTATTCTCAAACGTGAACTAAGCACTACTCAAGCAAGTTTTATGCTTATCTGACTGTAATGGCCAGAGTCAAAAAGAGAACTGCACCTCAAGTACTACTCTGATGCATTGATTTTTCATGCAGTATATGGAGCACACACTGCAATGCAATAAATCTAATTCGATAGGAAAGCGTTTAATATTGGGCAGGTACAGCTGATATGATCTTGTCAGATCTTTATTATACCTTCTCCAATAAAAAGCTCTTTTCCGCACTGACATACAGATCGTACACAGTTATTTTACCTTCTGGCTGTTACAGCCAGAAGCCGCGACATTTATAATGACGCGTGTTAAAGGAAAAATAAATATGAACGGTTTGTCAGCTTCTCCTGATGTTTACAAAGATTTTTATGATTGTTCACAATTTACTTACTTTACGCAACAATTTAACTTCGGAAAAATGTATACTTATATGCCTGTCCATTGCCACTGACGTCATACCAAAGATGGTATGACGCAAAGATGCAAAAGGGATCTCACAATTGTTATGCCGTCTGTACCTCAAATATTTCTGACAATTTAAGGATCTGAACATACGATAGAGGACTCCGGTTCCTTATGACCAATTTCCGCAATATCCACCTACCTCATCCTCCGCCCAAGTGTATTAACATAATAGCCTAGTTCCCAGTATATATATTATATTGGTATGACCTACATAAATAAAATATGCGACGCTCCATATCACAAAAGTTGTATGGTCATATCCTAATAATTGCATTATTATTCAATAAGAGTGATAAAGATCTTGGTGACATCCAAAATTCGTAGGATTTTGTTTGGATGGGATGTGTGCCTACATACAGCGGGATTCCCTATCCTAAAACACTGTGGCGCGTACTGGTTTTTACGACAAGGTAAGTAATCCACAAGGATCGACACCTATGTATAGGTAACTTGTCTTTACGAAATATAGGTACCTACATATCTTCTCAGCCACAAAACACAGGACATTAGTTTTTTTTTGTGGCTCTGCATGGCCCTGTTGGCCCAGTATTGCTGATCTATTGTAATCGCCACCTGGTTAATCATTTAGGGCCTTACCAATAATGGCGGAATTGCTATTTAGAAGATACACAAAGCTCAACTTAATTTATCAGTTGTATGTCAAATTCGGAATAACCAGTTCAAGTAGACATGTAATAACAGTTGTGTAAGTAAAAAGGCGTTTATTGGTAAGGGGGTTAGAGTTCAGTATCAATTTTGAGCGCCTTTACAAAAGTAAGTACTTTTTTGATACTGAGATTCACTACCTCATCTGATGAAAATATACATATGTTTTACCAGATGTGTGGATCGTTTGTGCATCAGGGGTCCGCACTCACTCAGAAGGTGTATGGGAGTTTCTTCACCCTCATTACAGAAGCGACACATGTTTGTGTTTCGGATATCCATTTTGCACATGTGTTTGTTTAAACAGAAATGTCCTGTCAAGGTTCTCACCAGGATGCGTAGATTGTGTCTGCTTAACTCGATAGCTTCTCTTGCTGCTTTGCTGTTGTAGGCTTTTATGAGAGCTTTGGAGTGTTGCATCCCTGGCGTTTGTTTCCACTGCGAGATCGATTCTTCTCTTTATGTGTCTGTTGGCGAGGCTTTTTGGAATGCCACAAAACGGTTCAGGCCCATAATGCGTCCCATCTGCTCCCACCCTTGCCAGCTCGTCGGCCATTTCATTGCCATCGATGCCGGCATGGCCAGGAACCCATCTGATTACAAGTGTTAGAATTTCCTAGTTGGTTTAGTACATTCACATAGTTTTCGACCACTCTGGAGCAAATCGTGCTAGAGTCCAGCGCCTTGATAGAAGCCTGACTGTCTGTGTAAATATATAATTATAATGTTGTTGTTCGGTTGGAGTTGTAGGTTTAATTCCGCACATTTGACAATGGCGTATACCTCTGCCTGAAAAAATAGAGGCGTAGGCACCCATGTTGATGCTTTTTGTACACTTGGGACGCTCTCCATATATAATAACAATATTCCGCACCCTAGCCTATTGCCGGATTTTGATCCATCCGTGTACCATAGTAGTGAGTCCCGCTTCCAGTTTAGGCTTTTGTTTAACCATTGGTCCCTGGTCGGTATCTCCACTGTGAAAACGAAAATTAGGACCTTAGCCTATATCGTGAGTACAACAAAAAAGGATCTAGCAATAACTCTATTATTAGGTCGGGAAGTCAAAATAGTAAGATAGGCAGTGTCTTTTTGTCTATATGGTGTGCACGCCACTGCTAAAACAATATCTATAAATCAGTAAAATTTTTGTCTGTCTGTCTGTATCTTCCTTATAGAAACAAAAACTACTCGACGGATTTTAATGAAACTTGGTACAATTATTCTTCATACTCTTGGGCAGGTTATAGGATTCGTGGACTTTTCATCACGGTACAATCAATTGGTACATTGTTTTCATTGTTGTCATTCCGCAAATGTTGTAAACGCTACGCGTCGCCACCGTCGCGCACATAGCCAATAGGAGCAGAGTAGTGAAGGGAAACTTTACGGGAGAAGTTACTCCATTTTTTAAGCTCCCGTCGCGTGTGCAGCCTTAATGGTTACAGTTACATAGAAATCATGTATGACGGAAATATTCTATATAAAATTGTCTAAAATATATCCCGCAACAACATATTATGTCTATCTTTTATGGTTGACTCACAATAACACGTGTAACTCCTGATAGCTTAGCAGTTCGGAGCACTCTGATTATATTTCTTTACTCTTACGTTTATAATACTCTCACTCATCCCTAATCTTAAAATGTTAACATTATTTTATACATATAAACCTTCCTCAAGAATCACTCTATCTACTAAAGAAAACCGCATTCAATTCTGTTTCGTAGTTTTACAAATCTAAGCATACAAAGGGACAGACAGTAAATACATATTAAAAGGAGAAACTGACTAATATATCAACGCACAGCACAAACGGCTAAACTTAGGCACTTGAAATTTGAACGAACGTAGCTTAGCTACCGTAGGGGGTTAGTACTAAGAAAGGAATTCCAGAAATTCCCACGGGAACTACTTTTGTATGAAAAATCTAAAAAAGTCTAAACTGCTCGAGTTAGACGCTTGAAATATAGGATGCAGGTACTACTACTAAACTACGCGAATGAAATCGCAGGGCGTCCACTAGTTAGTAATAAGAGGATTAATAGCTGATCCGGCAAACATTATCTTGCCAATATATATTTTTTTCAATGAAAAAGTAGCCTATGGCCTTCTTTAGGATTTCAACTACCTGTATATACAAATCGGTTCAGTACTTTTGGCGTGAAAGCTAGACGGACAGAGTTACTTTCGAATGTATAATATTAGCATAGATTCTAAGCTACTGAAGGCCCCCAATTTCATCCGCGTAATTCCCTAAACGCACAATGATCTAAGTGTTCAATTAATCAATTAATCCACACCTGGTAGGTAACTCGTAGAAGAATTCATTTTGTCTGCGAAAGTCTTTATCTTAAGAATACGTACTTTATCAACATTGTATTTATCTTCTACTTACTACAAGTGAATTAAAAGATAAGATTTTTGATGTAAAAAATTTGGTGTCTCATGCAAATTTTATAGACCTATACTGTTTATTCTATTGTTTATTTTATTACTTTCTTACCATTGTAACTAACATTCATGTTCATCAATGGTAAATTGGCATGGTTCTCAATTTTATTTTAAAATTTAATTATTAAGGTTTTATCTAGATGAATGATACGCTTAATGCATATCAGCTATTGAATTAGTTTTGTCAAAGAATTATTTAAAATGTCATTAAAATTATCAATACCGTTATTTGATTCCTTAGTAAATAAAACAGTATTGTCATCTGCAAATTGCACCATGGATTGCTCGATACATTCAGAAAAGTTATTCACGTAAATAATAAAGAGTAAGGGCCGTAAGACACTGCCCTAGCGCTACATTTTCGAGCCATGAGTTACATTTTTGTAAGTTGATCTATGAGCAGTTAATGTCTTTGACGCAACATTTAATTCCTCGATGTCTGTTGCTTGAGTCCTGTTACTTAAATATGATTTAATAAGTCTTAAAGCATTTCCTCTTATACCTAGAGCATTTAGTTTATTACAAAGTGTAGAATGCTCTACAGTCCAAAGCTTGTTTTAAGTACATATGTAAAGCAATGGTCAAATTACTTTTGTCTACATTTTCAGACACCCTTGATAAAACATTGAAAATAGCCTTATCTATTGATTTGTTTTTCCTAAAACCCTTTTTTCATGTTAGGGCATGCAAAGCAAAGCATTAAATTCGAAGGATTTGGATAAAATCCCACGGGAACAGGAATAATAATAATATGTTGGCGAAACAACGTTTGCCGGGTCAGCTAGTTAAACATATTGTTACGTACGTGGGGGGTGGGTACAGATAGAAAAATGACACTATTACGAAAATCAAGAATTACACTTTATTCAGGCACTATAATTACACAAACTAATTACAATCGTTAAACAAACACCGCTAATAAACACTTTCACAATCACACAATCACTTGTTATCACTCTTTAGTTTTCTCTCTTGATGTTCACTATATCGCTGTTTAGTTGAAACTGTCGCCGCCCGACATCGATCGTCGCTCTTTATAATTATCCACGGTACACAATCGCAAACATCGTAGCCGTTCATGGGTACATTCATCGAGTATCGACTCTGAAATAAGTAGTAATTAATAATACCTGAAAGCCGTCGCGTCGCGCCGCTCGCGGTGTTGGTATAACCTACTTCCAACAGGTAAGTAATAATTTATATCCTAACATTGGTGAGTCGCGGCGGCCCGGCTCGCCGTGTTGTATACTACACCCAATAGATGGAGGGGTAAGTAGGTGTTATACTGATTGTGGGACGGTAACGGTAAATTAGCCTTGTGAGCTTACCGGAAAGTAACCACACTTTTCTGCGATCTTATCGAGATCTTCTACTACATTCTGACCATAATAGGCACTGTTTAGTGGTTTGTATGGATCGACTATGAGATCTGGAATGTCCTTTATAGGGCCTCTCCGACCATGTTTCGACGTACCTCTCACGCATTCTAGCCGTTGTTTTCCTCGACCCGGGCGTAACACACCCCTCGTCTAAAACGGTAGCTCGTCATCGAGCCATGATTATCTCCATGAAGTATCGGGCCAGCCGGTCCGATTCGTACAACAACCTGCATGGCTGCGGTGATTGTCTCTGTCATGCGGATATGGTCACATCGTTATTCTTTGGTCACTCACCATTATATGGGCCCTCCAGTTTGTGACAATTTTTAGGGACTTTACCCTTTTTACGCAAAGGGTGATGCAACCACACCTGCGAACCTTCCTCGGATCCTGATTGATTAGACTTACGATCATAGCGTGTTTTCATCTTGTTACTGGCTTGAAGTCCATTATCTCGAACAAGATTGTGAACATTTTCTAGTCGATTTCGTAAGTCACTCGCGTACTCCGTTATGGACATAGGTGTGTCTGGGGCCCTTCCGGTTAGTAAATCTGCCGGTAACCGCAGTTCTCTTCCAAAGTTCGCACATGCAGGAGTCATGTTTATGCTCTCATGTGTTGCCGACCTGTACGACAGCAGAAAAAGAGGTATGTGCCTATCCCAATCCTTTTGATGACTATCAACCACTTTGGCCAAATGTCGTTCCAGTGTTTGGTTGAACCTTTCGACCATTCCATCAGATTGCGGGTGATATGGCGTTGTTCTCGTCTTATGGATCCCCATGATTTTACATGTCTCTTGAAACACTTGGGATTCAAAGTTTCTGCCTTGGTCGCTGTGTATTTCGAGAGGGACACCAGACCGACAAAATACCTCCATCACCAATTTTTCCGCAACTGTCGTAGCTTCCTGGTTAGGAATCGCAAACACTTCGGGCCATTTTGTAAAATAATCCATGATCACCAAGATGTACTTATTTCCGGCATCAGATGTTGGAAATGGCCCCGCGACGTCCAACGCTATCCTTTCCCAAGGTGCCCCAACATTGTAGACCTTTAGCGCACCCCTACTACGAGTATGTGGCCCTTTGACTGATGAACAATTGACACATTTCCTACACCAGTCCTCGACATCTTCGCGACAATGAATCCAGTAAAATCGTTGCCGAATTTTCATTAATGTCCGCTTCACACCAAGATGTCCACCGGAAACATCGTCATGAAAGGATCGAAGCACATCTTTTACCCTTTTCTTAGGGATAATCACCTGTAGATGGGCATCCTTTCCATTTGTCGATTCCCATTTCCTGCACAATACACCGTTGTGAATCATTAAACTGTTCCACTGAGCCCAGTAACTTTTTGCTGTCGTACTCAATGGGGCGACGTCACACCATTTTGGTTTAGTTACTCCAGATTTGACCCAATCGAAAATGGGTTTAATGTCCGGGTCTTCCTGCTGAGCTTGTTTCATGGCGTCGTCACTCCATTCATCGCTGACTTAATCCGTCCGCAACATCCTGATGCAGTCTTTATCCTCCTGTCTCAAGCAATGCTTGCAATCGTCCGGACAGGGTCTTCGGGGCAGGGCATCTGCATTTCCATGTGACTTTCCGCTGCGATGTTCGATGTGGAAGTCATACTCTTGGAGTTGCTCAATCCAGCGAGCTACTTGACCTTCAGGATTTTTAAACTCCAGTAACCACTTCAAAGCTGCATGATCGGTCCTGATACGAAACTTACGGCCAAGTAAATATTTGCTGAAATGCTGTAAGGTTTTTACTACAGCGAGCAGTTCTCTCCGGGTGACGCAGTAATTTCTTTCTGGTTTCGATAGAGATTTGTTAAAGTAAGCGATCACAACTTCCTGATCTCCCTTCTTCTGTGACAGGACACCTCCAATACCCGTGTTACTTGCATCTGTGTCAACAATAAAGTCCATGTCAGGAGCCGGGTATCCTAGAATAGGCGTTTCACAAAGCCTTTCTTTGAGGTGGTTGAATGCCAGAGCACACTGATCCGTCCAGACAAATGGTCGCTTTTCTTCAGTCAGTTGGTGTAGTGGCTTGGCTATGTCAGAGAAGTTCTTAACGAACCTTCGGTTGTACGAGCAAAGACCCAGAAAGGCTCTTACTGCAGTCTTATCCTTCGGCATCGGCCAATCCTTTACGGCACTAATCTTCTCAGGATCTGTCTGTATTCCATTTGCTGATATAACATGGCCCAAATAGTTCACCTTCCGCTTAAACAGCGAACACTTCTTGGGACTAAGCTTAAGTCTTGCGTCTCGTAATTTGGAGAACACTTGCTCTAGCTTGACAAGGTGATCGTCGAAGTCTCTGCCAATGATGATGATGTCATCCAAATATACCAGGCATGAATCTCCAAGTAGTCCTGCGAGTATTTGTTCCATTAGTCTCTCAAATGTAGCTGGAGCATTACATAATCCAAAGGGCATGACGTTGAACTGCCATAGTCCCTTGCCAGTTGAGAAGGCAGTTTTCTATTTGTCTCCATCCTTGATTTCTACTTGCCAGTAGCCACTTTTCAAATCCAACGTGGAGAACCACTTCATCCCATTCAAAGTATCCAAAGTGTCGTCGATTCGTGGTAAGGGATAACTGTCCTTCTTGGTCACATCATTAAGTCGACGGTAGTCTACGCAAAACCTCAATGTGCCGTCCTTCTTCTTCACTAAAACGACCGGTGAACACCAAGGGCTGGTCGAAGGTTCGATCACCCTGCCTCCCTGCATTTCCTCAATCATGCTTTCCACTTCCTTTTCCCGAGCCACTGGAACTCGCGGAGGACGCTGTCTAATAGGCATGATCTCACCAGTGTTAATTTCGTGCTGAACTACTCCAGTCCTTCCAATGTCACCATCATGTAGAGAAAGGACGTCACTATACTTCAGCAAAAGATTACGCGCCTTAGTGCGTTCTTCCATGCTGAGATCTTCTTGGCAACTGTCCAATAGACTTCCCAAGTCCATATCTCCATTTGGCAGCCTCTTGTTCACGTCCGTACCTTGACACGTTCTTAACCAAGAAATTTCTTCGCATGTACCTATACGAGTTCCTTTCTGCAATGTGTATTTGGTATCACTCAGGTTCAGGACCCTTATAAATGCTGCAGATGATGTTGTAACGATGGTTCGAGCGGTTATCCAAGGGCAGGCATCATCTAGCTTTTCTACTAATACGCAGCGGTGAGATCCTCGTCCCGTGTAGTACGGCAATTTCACTGGAACTAAGGCTTGCGACTTTTGCTGAAGAACCGTCCTTCGAGCACAGTAGACATTCCCGTTTACACCACCTTCCATGGGTATTTCATCAGTCCCAATTTTAAGGACGCCACCTTTAACATCAATTTTACAGTTATATCTACGCATAAAATCTAACCCAATAATGCAGTCATCAACGATGTTGGCGACGATGACTTTGTGCCAAAAACTCCTTTCGGCTATCTTCATCTCCACCTCTTGCTCCCCATGGACTAGGTGATCTCTCGTCAGGTGTTTAAGTAGCCGAGAACTAATTACTGTCCGAGAAGCTCCAGTGTCGATGGTAAGGTGCTATCCGTCCAATTCCTCCTTTGACGACCAGACTATTCCCGTCGTTTGCTTGTGAGATCACAACTGGGACATTTCGACCACCAGCCAGTACTCGCCCCATAGTCCTGGCTATTACTCGTTTCCCTGCTGTGGCTCTGCTGCACCAGTGTCACTAGATTTCGCACTGTCATCCAGGTTTCGGCGCCTGTTCCATTTTGGGCAATTCGACTGCAAGTGCCCTCTTTCGCCACACCGGTAGCAACGTGGACTGTATTCGCGGCTCTTAGAAGGCGATTCACTGACAGAAACCTCTCGCACTTTATAAAGCCTAGAGTCTTGTCGTACAGCTTCTACCTCCAAAGCATGGGCGACTGCGTCTTTCAAGCTTCCATGATGCCCCAATCGAACAGCAGCTCTCACCTCCAACTCACGAATAACATCAATGAACGCCTGTACGAGCATGCTGTCCACAAAAGAGGCCGACGCTGTCTGGTACGCTTTTCTCACCAGCTTTTCAATTTCCAAAGCCCACTGTTGTAGAGACTCGCTACGTCCCTGGGTCCGGTCCTTCAACTGAGCTCTGAAGACGTGCTCCAAATGTTTATCTCCGTATCGAGCCCCCAAAGCCTCAAGCAGGCGATCGTACGTCCTCTCATTTCCCAACGCTTCCAGTATAGTGAGGGCTTCATCTCCCAAGGCCAAGGTGAGTGCTGTCTTCGCCTGGTCTTTACTCCACCCATTCGCCTGAGAGACAGACTCAAACTGTAGTTTGTATGCGGTCCACGAGGAAGTGCCGTCGAATGGGGGAACCTTAAATCGTCCACCTCCTGGAACAGAGATGTCGGATCCGCAGGCACCAGTAGCCACTTTGACTTCCAGTTTCTTGAAATCATTTTTCATGATCTGCAGACGTGTCTCCTGGTCTTCTACCTTTTCGTTGACGTCCTGTATACGACTGTCGAATTTTACGTCCATATCCATCAACTTCCCTTGGCCTTCCGCCATCTCTTGTTTCCAGTCTGCTGTGGACTCTCGGACTTCACGGAGCATACGCGACTGCTCCTCCTGTTGATTACACAATTTCTTGTATTGTTCCTCCTGGGCTTTCCGGGCTTCCTGCTGGGCCTTAGCTTGTCTCTCCTGAGCTTCCCGGCTTTCATTAAGGGCTCGAGACTGTTCCTTCAATATAATCAGGATAGTGTTGAGGTCAATCTCGGCCTTCGGTTTTGGAGACGATGACGGTGCAGCAACAGTAGATGGACCAGCCACGGCTGCCGTAGAGTCCTCCGCTGCACGTTGGCTCCGGGTCTGGACGCCCTCTGGTTCTTGTTCTCGTGGAGTGATAGGCATTTTCTATCCCACTTCTGACACCAAATGTTACGTACGTGGGGGGTGGGTACAGATAGAAAAATGACACTATTACGAAAATCAAGAATTACACTTTATTCAGGCACTATAATTACACAAACTAATTACAATCGTTAACTAACACCGCTGATAAACACTTTCACAATCACACAATCACTTGTTAACTCTCTTTAATTTTCTCTCTTGATGTTCACTGTATCACTGGTTAGTTGAAACTGTCCCGCCGACTCGATCGTCGCTCTTTATATACCACGGTACACAATCCAGAACATTCGAGTAGCTTCAGGTACTTTCTCGAGTCGACTTCTAATAATAATAATTAAATACCTACCCGTCGCGGCGGCCGGCTCGCGTGTTTATACCTACTCCAACAGTAGGTAAGTAGGTTTATACCTACTTGTGAGTCGCGGCGGCCGGCTCGCTTGTTTATACCTACACCCAACAGTAGGTAAGTAGGGTTATACCTACTTGTGGTGAGGTAAGGTAAGTACTTGTGTACTTGTGGCTTCCGAAATATACCACACTTTTTTCGATCTTTCGAGATCCTTCTACTACATTCTGACGCATATAGGCACTGTGTAGTGGTTTGTATGCGTCGACTTGGATACTGGAATGTCCTTTAGGCCTCTCGAATGTTCGACGTACCTCTACGGCATTCTAGCCGTTGTTTCTCGACCCCGGGGCGTAACAATATAATGTACTAGTGAACCCGACAGACGTTGTTCTGTCATAACCTCCAGGGCCTGTGTCCAGCAGTGGATGTCACTTTTTCAAATAGAGAAATATAAACTATCCTATCTCTCAAATTGGATGAAATTACATATTCATAAATGCCAACTTTCGTGAATATCGGTAGTCTTGGTGAACAGTTCATTGGGAACAAACATCATGACACTGGATTTGTATATATTAAGATTAGTATTTGTAAGGCTTTAGCATGACGATAGGGGATAACCCTCACGGAGTCTCATCGTAACAATAAAACTGCCATTGTCTTAAGTGGAATGTCCCCGAAAGTGTTAATATGCACTTATTGTAATAGTGTTCCTATGCTGATCTGAGTTGTAAGTAGAATCATCCCCTCAGGTTTCTTTCTTCTAAGCATGTCATAACTGCCTGCAATTTGTAGGCCCATATTGAAATTCTTAACCCTTTATTATGCTAGATGTGACCGAAGGGTCCTTGTGATCCTAAGAATCTATCTACGCCCATTTTGGGATTGTTGATGTGATAACTCAATATTGTTCACCGAGTATATAGGCGCGAATATAATCAAAGACAAGTCGGTGAACAATATTGAGTTATAATGTCTATGTGCGTGAGTGTTGAATTTTGTTTACATCGGTTGTCATTTTATTCATTAAGCGTAAGTTTATTAAGGGATTACGAATTTCAGGCATTTTAGTACTGAACCATTTAGACTTGGTATAAGGATAAAGCGGGATTTCGATATAGAGCCCCAATGAATCGGAGCGTATATATATATAATACTAATAAACTATCTATCTTTGTGTTTTCTAAATCTCTATGTCAACGATTTATAGAGACTAATTATTTAATTATTACTAAATTCTCCGTACTAATTTCTCCGAATAACTTAGTGTTACAAATTGTCTGTTTATGGATTGTAAATAACTTTAAAAACGTCAGTTCTTTCTCTCTACAATTTTACAAGAACATTCTGTTTCATAGTTGTTTTAGCACTCGTACAAAGTTTGCCATCTAAATATATCTTAAAATATTTTGTATATAAGTACTTACTTTCCACACTACATCCTCACATAATAAATTATGCCCGCACACCACCGAAGTCCGAAGTTGAAACCATAAAAATGTAAATCGATTTATATCAACGACACCACTCCTATGAAACTTGGCTCGCCGTTGTTCGTGTATAGAAAATGTTTGAGGGCCAACTTTGTTGCTTTTACTGCAATTGTATTTGTATTTTTATTTTTATGAAAAGTTATTTTACAACTGAACTTGCCCTTTGCGTATGTTGTAGGTTGGTACTGTTATCGCGGCGTTGGACTCTTTTCGAACGTTTAGAACGAAATTAGTTTATGGTAGATTTTTCGTACTACTGTTATTTTATGAAATAGTGCTCTGACAGAAGTACAGTGGATGCATAAATATATAATAATAGGTTATAAATAGTGCTTATACACAAACAATACATCCTTTACATTTTACTGATCGTAATATCGCCATTATAATCATCTACCATAACAATATTCCACCGTTAGAAAAATCTGACATAAATTACCTCTGTCCTAAACGTCCGAAAGGGATAATAGTGCCTGCCGGAGCCTCGGCACATTTCATTTTGAGAATATGTAACTGTTCTCTGCAGCACTAGCAAGCGCGTCAAGAAAGACACGACACAACAAATACGCGCTGTAATTGGCTGCTATGTCACACGTCGTGCGACTTAGCTTGATTCAACCAATCGCAGTGCCCGATATGTCTTGTCATGTCTTTCTTGGCTGGTGAAGCGGCGTATGTAGTTAACCGAACGGTTAATCATTTTTAAAGAAACCCGCACTGACATTATATTAAATACTCCAGTCAGCTCGTGACCACGGCACATGTAACTGTGTCGAAACGCCGGGAAAACAACGTAGGTAAGCTGAATGCTTATATTTCGTTAATTTTCGCACCGTAATACCCGTTTTAAACTTTTAATATAACCGGACGTTTATCTTCCAATGACTTAAAAACTAACATAATTGCACTCGTTGATTTGCCTTTGTCGTTTTAAAGCCGTACCAACATCATAATTGTGAAGTAGGTAACTCGAGACCCCGTACTTAGCCCACCAATAATGCGCCACCGATCTCCTGCTAGTTAGCGACTATACCGAGTTGCGTGATGTCGATTTCACTACAATGTTACCCCGTACTTATACCGGAACCACTATCATCCATGACAGAAATCTCTTGTACCTCGGGGAAAGAAATCTTGGAGATCGGGGACCTTGGATTCACCACTCACCATATTTTTTTTTAAACACAATAAAGGTAAAGCGTTTGTTCACCGTCCTACCTGGTGTTATGCAGCTACGTGGTCTACAATTGAGCACACTTGTTCATTAGGTACCTATCTATTTACCCGCGACTTGAAGACCTTCAGACTGTAGTGCGCAGGAATAAGACTCCGGCAAGACATTCCACATCCTGGCGGTTCGCATTATGAAAGTAGACGCAAACCATTTGGTTCGCGTAAATGGTATATTCACCTGGTATGGATGACGATTTCTTATCAGAGCCTTTTATAATATTAGGAATAATTATATCCCAGTTACCAGCTAGATAGGTGCATTTTTCCCGCATAATTTACTTTATTTTATTACCCAGGAACACGATTGAGCAAACTTCACCCCTCCTCACGCACGTTTTATAGCTAATACCAACAGCTTCATCTCGCCTATCCATGGACGCTCGGGTTTAGTGGGTCTTCAAAATTCATGAAAAGCTAACATCTAGTAAGCACTTTTATTAAAAATGCACAAAGATATAATGCGCATAAAGATGTTATGCAGATAAATTATGACAGCTCGCCTCACGCCAACGAAGGAAAATACGGAGTAATTGGGCCAATTGGGTAACAGAAAGCCAGCTGATGAAGACCTAGCCGTATTTTTTTTTATTTGCTAACTCCACAAATAAAACTCGCATCGGCGATTCATGGAGCGCCCGTAAACGAGTCGGGACTCTCGCTCGAAATTCCCCCTTTGAGTTCTTAAATCGATTAAAAATGCGCAACCGTAGGCGATATCATTGGAAACCCATTCCGAATGAAAGAAGCCAGTCGTCCGGCAGTGGCGGCGCCTGCGGTCTGAATTGTGGATCCAATGTGTGATGAATAATTGAATTAATCAAATTCGTTTCGGCGCCGCGAATCGGTTCCGATAGCAATTTGGCAAATCGGCGCCGGACTACCAGCCGACCGCATATAAATTTGTATGAGTTAAGGATCGAGGTCACTGCCGGATTTACGAGTGCGATATGTTAATTGATTTCTTTCAATTGTTCGTTTTAAACGGTGGCTAAATCATTACTTGTGCTTTTAATGTCTACTTGCATTTTCTGTATCTTGTCGGTCCTGATATTATGTTACTGGTAAATATGTACACGTTTTGTTCTTTTATATTAAAGACTTGATTTACTGTTCCAAATTTAAAAATAAAACTACAATGCGCTACTTTTAGAGTGTAGATTAAGTTTTTTTTTTAATATATTTGTTTTTAACTTAGTCTATGCACCCATAAACCGTTAAAAATAATGACTGACTTATTGATACGGTCTAAAATTTGTTTAATTTTTGTTTGTTTTCATAATTGATACAATAGGTATTTAAGGGTTAAGCCCTGTTTTCTTAGCAACGCGTGGAGGCATCCAGTTGTAATTACTTAGTTTAAATTCTGTTGTCACTCCCTCTTCAATACTTTAATTAACACTTTTTCAATTCTATTCCAGTATTGTCTCAGTAAATCGTTCTCAGAAAAGACTTTAAAGCGAAACCGTGACAATTTGTTTTATACTTCAAGGGTCCTTGATATCCTAAGGTAATGCCCACCCCCTTTTGGAGATTACGTGCGTGCATGTATGTATGTACGTGTACATGTCACAAAGATCTTTTGTGGAAGGCCGTATTTGCAGGAATTTGCTTCACATCTAAGCCGACAGTTGGATTTCAAATGGATTATCCAAGCTACACCGAAACCAATCACTGAGATTCAGCAATATGGCGCACAGTCAATCATCCAATAATTGGCGACCGCTTCCAAGTGGTTATCTTCTAAGAGCTTCCGGGCTTCAGACGGCATGTGAATCTGTGGCCACTGTCTCGATAATACGTAAAGAAAGAAAGCTTGTTTATTGCATTATTCGCTGGAGGAGAATTTGTTTATTTTTCACATTAGACTTGACATTAGAATAAGATAAAACTTATCTGAATAGTGCTTGTTTCAAGTTTCAGAATACGAGCCTGCTACATAGGCTCGTATTCTGAAACTTGAACACTTAACGTAAACACTAACATATAAAGCAAAGTACAATAATAAATCGAGTTCAAAAGCTAAATAGCTAATTTCCTCTATATGGATGGAAGCTGAAACGCTAGTTTAATACTAAACGTGACTGTACTGCCACAGTTCCGTTGCAATAACTGGTATTTCAAATCACGGAGCGCGAGTCAAGTGGTGGAATTCGGAAATTACCTTCCGTAGTGATTCAAACTACTTACACTACGTAGGTACACAGTAATAACGTACTTCTGCCATTTATTTATAAGTGTCACAATATATCATTTCAACATCTATATTATTATTCAAAAGTAACTGAACCGGCAAACGTTGTTTTGCCAAAATTAATTATTCCTGTTCCCGTGGGAATGTTTGAAAACTCAGTCGTATTCAAGCTTTCCAAGCATTAAGGTATAACGAATTTCGGTTAGCGTCCAACTTTTTCGGTTTAGACTTTTCATACAAACGATTTTGCCGATAAATCCCGCTCCCGTGGGAATTTAGGGAATTTCTTACTTAACGCACCGCTACGGAACCTAAACAGGGGCTTATCCCTGTCATATTTCAAGTTCCTATTATAACCGTTTGTTATATATTCTCGTATATATATATTCTCGGCTGTGCGTTGATTGTCAGTCAGTCAGCTTCTCTTTTTAATTAATACTTTCGTCAAGAGGAAATGAACACGGAATAAAAACGGTAAATTCTGATTGTCGAGTATTATTGACTTCGAAAGAAAAAGTGGAAGGTTGTCAATACGTCGATATTTTTTTATGTTTGTTACACTAAAAGTTTTGATTGGGTGGTACCCGCTTTGTTAATATTCAGTCCTTCGCTATCAAATTGTCTTACAGTGGAAAAAACAAAAGATGACATTATTGGGATCTGAAAAACTGAAAATCTTCGTTGGATAATAATACTCAGAATTGTTACTGTGGTATTTTTTCACAGAGTTGTTTTAATACAGAACATTCAAAGATCCCTATTCACTCAGTACTTATCGAATTTCAACCAATCAATCGAATTTCAATTGATCGTGCGTGTTTTTTTTTCTATAACTTTTGGTTCTACTAAAGTCTCTTAAGGCCTGGAAAAAATATTGCATGTGGCGAATCTGTCACGTTATGTATTATAATAAAATACAGAGTGTAAAAAGACCCCGAGCAATGGTCTTAGAAACGTCGTCGTATTGATAAGCCCATTAACGTTTTTAAGACCATTGCCCGGGATCCTTTTACACGCACTATATTAATTTTAATTTTATTGAAAAACAAATTCAAATAGTGGCTAAGCCAATCTTGGGCAAAATAATGTCTTTGTCGGCTCTAATTTCAATGGAAGCTCTCGTATTTTTGTTTTCAGTCCCAAACCATCGCTGGCTAATCACTTCAATTTGCATTTAAAAAACCAAGTTACGGTTATTTTCTTACAGTTTTAAAATAGATCGTCTTGCCCTTCAGACCTTAACTTTTGAATTCGTAACAAACTCGAAATTGTATTGAAGATTTGCACTTTATTCGTCTTTTATTTAATTTTCTTCGGGACTGTGTATCTTTGTACACTGTTTCAGGGCAAGTTAGAGTGTTGGGGCTACTGACCCGTCTGAATATCCCTTCGGCACCTGAAGGTCGCCGATAAGAAACTACCAAACCTTTTTAGTGGAGATTATCAGTTAATTCGACATTCCTTTGGTCGGCTGATCTCCTAAATCTGCTGAAAGACTTATCAGATACGAAACATTAATTAGAAATGTCTCGGCTTTTTTGGCGATTTAGGTACAGTTTATGTTCAGTTCGCGTTATCTCTCTTATACAAAATAAAGTCTTCAACATTTAAAGGTAAATAAAGACTGCATCTTTTATCTTCTCATCCCCATAAATATTACTCCGAAAGGGGTGGACAGGGCTAAATGAACCATGTCTAGTAGTCACAATTAACGTGAAAATGGGGCTTAGATTGAATTATATTTCTGGAATAGAATTAATAAAAGCAAAGGTCACCACATAGTGCCCTTATAACCGTACCTTTAATATATAAGAAAAAATACTTTGTGATATCATTACGTTTTTACTCCTACGCCAACATGGTACTCCTGATTACCTAGATTGCATAATCATTTACCGTTTACGGAAGGTTAGTATTTGATGTTTAATGTGAAAACATAATCCATTAATTATATATTTCAAGTAAACTAATTACTAACTTAATAATAATACGTTATATTTCAACAAGAACGTTTCTCATAAAAACGAGAACATTTATTCACAAAATCCCCGTCCGTGGTGAGCTTTCTCCGCTTATAAACTGAGCATCAGTATTCTACTTATTAACTTGGAAAGTGTAGTCACATCACGTAATTATCCCCTCACCATTAACTTTGGATAAACTTTTTCGTTGGTCCCGACAAAAAATGGCCGCCTGTCCGTCACGGTGGAAAACAACAAAAGTGACTGGTCACGTCCCTTTTTCCGTTAAGGATATATAAAAAAAGCTAAAAAAAAGCGAGTGAGTTGGCCATAGCTGATACCTTGTGGGTAGCGGTAACCCCTTACTTTTATGTAGGTATCTGTGTATCTCTCATACTAATATTATAAAAAAATGTACTGTACGTTTGTTTAGTTCGTTTTCTAATAGCGCTTTTAATTTCGCCAAGAGATTCGATGGAAACCGTATCTAAATAATAATACAGAAAAAATAATTGGATTCGAGAACTTTATCTGGAAAATTCGAGTCGATTGGTATTGTTCATTTCTTACGGTGTTAACAGCCCAATTGCAGTCACCATATTGGCCATTTTAACGAAATGACACTAGCACCGGATGACATTTCCCGAGCGTAGCTGGGTTTTTCTTATACTACCTACAATGTAACGTTAGATGTAAAAACAATTATACTGGAATCTGTATTTCATCATTAGAAAGCTACCATTATCCTGATTAACATAGTATATATTTCATCCTGAAATACCCAAAATAACGGAATGAAACGCGAGTAACACCGCGCGAGCCAGCTAGTATTCTAAAGCCTTTAGAGACTAGACTAAACAAACACAGCTCCACGCAAGAAATGAACAAAGTAAACAAAGTTATGTTTGCTATGCAATACCGTCAATACATATAAGCGATTATTACTTCCACTGAAATTTGTGTGGGAGAAGACTAGGCAGTTTAAGTCGGCTCGTAGCCCTAGCTTAGTGATTCAAAAGGTTTGTTTTTTCTAGAACTATATTCGAAACTAGTGGCCGCCCCGCGATTTCATTCGCGTAATTTCTTTTCGTAAATACTACCACCACGTGGTACAACCATAACTCCAAAATAACGTTTTCTCAGATTCTACCACAACCACCCTTTTTACCCCCTTAGGGGATGAATTTTTAAAAAAAAATTTTCATCTGACGTAATCATTCTAAAAGGAATACCTGTGTAAAATTTCAGCTTTCTAGAAAAGGTTTAGTGTGGGTTTCCGTGGGGCAATGATGAATGAATCAGTAAGGACTTTGATTTTTATATGTGTATTGTTTCGACTTATATTATTATTTACTTTTATATCGCAATGGGTATTAATGATAATAATTACAGGTAAGTAATGATGTTAAATTGTGCGTGATTAAATAAATAAACTTTTAGATAAAAAGAAATATATTTTTTGTGTTATAGTTAGGTTGGTTTATCTGACAGGATAATTCAATAAGTTATATAAGATTGGATAAGTTTTGAAATTGTACCTAATTATGTAGTTGATGTTATATCTAAAAAAAATCTGTTTAGTACATACTTTTGCGTTATTTGTTAATCACTCAACTTTGAAGCCTTCTTAGTCATTGGGTATCGTAGCAAAAACAAAAATATAGCTAATTAGGAAGGGATTTTAGACTTCCTGGAGTTTTCGTCCCGCCGTCTTAACTGTTACCTTGGTAATAAACAGTTAGCGGAAGTACAATATTTTGGCCAACGATTATTAACATACTAGCAGTCTTCGGCAAAACATTTGTTTTCCAATAGGAAGTCGCTTTTTGTACCCGTGTATCCGTGTACCTTTTAAACCTTCCCTGGACTTCCAAGAATAAATTCATTACCACATATAGCCAAATTGGTCCAGCCGTTCTCGAGTTTTTAGCGAGACTAACGAACAGCAATAGATTTTTATATAATAGAGATAGATATATAGATAGATACTTGATAAATAGTTACTTTAAAAAGGTAATACCTGCCATAAATGCAAATGTTCGTGATATTATGTGAATTAATATTAATATTGTACATTTGTCACGTGTTTACGGAAAAACTATTGCACTGATTTTCACAATACTTAAGGAGAAATTATGACCTGGAATAAGTCACATAGAGAAGAAATTATGGAATAAACCGGATTATGTTAACCGTGGCACAGTTGTTGCATTAGAGTTCTTATTGAAAGTTATAAATGTTATAATTAATATACTGTAGACGAAAAGTTCAAAGACAAATACGTTCCTTATTTTCTACGTTTTTCCTCACCATTGTTGAATTTCTGTGGTGAAAGTAATGAGACAAAGTGCTTCACCTAATGGAAAACAATGTACCTATTAGAAAATGAGAAATTAGGAAGCTAACCATTTATAGCGTAACAATGGAATAACTACACCGTCAATTGCAAAGAGTCAGGTACATTTTGTTGTACGATTTGGCATATTTGTTCAAACGATATTCAACTTAATTATCATATTTTATAGAGGCAAAAGGGAAAATTTCCGGTACCCGAGTCGTCAAGTTTGATGTGAACTGATACCGGCCTGAGTTCCGGGCTCTACCCTAAAAGATTTGGACTACGGTACATGTGGTGTCTAGCACATGTGGTGTCCTAAAAGGGGTCATCGAGGAAGTAGGTTTCGAAATAGAGTGGTATCTGCCCAAATTGTGAACTGCGATCCCCCTGGCCATGGTTAGCGCTGTGAAAGAAGGAGTTTCGTTAGGCGGGGCCTAATTAATCTGGATGCTAATGGCCAGCCCAGCACTAGCAGGAGAAAATGAACTCATATAGATTACTGACACCTTCCATACTGGCGGGGTGTACATGAATCATCCCCTCGTCTACGAAAAAAAAACTTAGAAGTAAGTCATCATTACCTACAATTCCAATCTCCAAAGGTAATTTCCACCGTACCCGTACTAAGGAAAACTTACATTACGAGTATATAGTTACCTTATGTATATATGTATGTATCATTGGAAATCGTGTCTTTTTCGGAATCGGTTATTTTAACGTAGCTATTGTGTTCGCGAAAACCGAACCGTGCCCGTCCCGTGTGAACATGCAGGTGTTGTCCGAGATAGGCTGCAAGTTACACGCACGTTGATTTATATACGATCGTTACAGTTATACAGGGTGGGGCTTGCAAGAGTAGCAAAAACCTTACGAAAAACATTTTCAGTTTATCAATATTTATTTGATACTTTACGGCACTAAAATTGTACAGAGTACATTTTCTTCCAGTTAACCTTGGGTTCATGGTGTGTGTGTGGGTGGCCATTGGTGACCTTTGAAATGAAACATTATTACTACGAGTAAATATGTACGTAATTATTCATGTTCTAGAAGTTTAATAATATTTAGTATCATTTAATAATTTATGTATTAGTACTATATAATAATAAATATTATTTATTTTGTTTATTATTCAATTAAAAAAACGAATCTTCCCTAACAATAGCAACACAAGCAAGTACGTTCCTTTTTTCAAAACGCACTTTACTTACACTGATTATTTACACTTACGCAATATCGTGATGTTAAGTACATTGATTATTATGGGCATTCACTTTAAACATGATTTATTCCGAAACAACGTACCTACCTATTAACCATATCACATTAACTTGAAGGGCTGTAATCTAAACTAGATTTTTTTCTCGTGTTACACCCTGTACAATTGTTTATTGGGTAAGTTTTCATTTCACGGTGTGGAATTATTTTCACAAATAGTGAAAGAGAGGAACAATTTTTTTTTTAAATATATAAATTAGTCACACCGATATACTATTAAGTGTTAAGGCACAATATGTAGTAATTCATCTCACTGTGTGTCAGTGGCGTTCACGGGCTTTTACGACAAGATAGGCAGTAGTCCCCAAGGATTGACACCTACGTATAGGTAACTTGTCTACGAAATATAGGTACCTACCCACCACCTACCTACCCATCAAAAAAAAAATTCTATGAGCTTGAACGGAAAGCCTTATGCTGGTTCAGGGCGTAAAAAGAATGATTCTAAATGTATTTTTTTTCAAAACACGGCGTAAAATTCAACCTAAGAAATATCGGGTGATGGGCTACCTATCATTGATACACTTAAAATTCCCAACATATGCTCAAACGATGAAACCGTAAAGATAAATAATAATATTTCATTATTTCGCTATAATTACATCGAGAGCAGCACAAAAACAAATTAACGACTTTTTACACGAAAAAAAAACTGATCGCGTGCGCTACAGTGAATGTTATGATCGATAATTAATTACCTTCGAATCACTGTATCTCACGTATTATTGTGGTGTGGTCAAACGAGGGAGCGATTCACGTAACGATTTATTTTTTAAACTCATTTTCCTCTATAACAGAGGTCACTACTTGTTTCTGTGTCGATTGTCTATCAGAAGCTTACAGTTAAATACCACGTGAAATATTGATTGAAGCTGTTACAAGAAGTTTCGGTCAAAGAGAATTTGATTGATCATCGACATAGAACACCGTAGCGTCATCTGTTGTGAATAAAGAAAACTAATTTTAAAAAAAATATAAAAATGCCTGCATACACTTTTTCAACACACAATTCCTTTGCTAGAGTGGGGTAGGCAGAGACACTAATTATTTAACACAACGTGGTAGGAGGTGATTCGCTCACGTCTTGTGCTTTGTAGTTTTTATTTCGATGTTGTCCTTCAACGTATGAGCTTTGTGTAATAATTGATTATACTATACAAAAAATAACTTCGACTTCAACCAGTGAAATATGAAGATATTTTTTTGTTTTCTCATGAATGCCATTGTCGAAACTGAACCAAATGTAAATGGGACAAAACAAGAAGCACCAGCTTTCAATAAAAAAAAAGAATCATCCAAATTGATTCACTCAATAAAACCGTCGAATTGAGAACCACCATATTATTATTTTAAATCAGTTAAAAAACTTATAAATGTAACTATCACTTAGTTAATTACCTAGTTACAAAAATATTTTAAATACATACATAAGACACCCAAACGCTCGCAACAAAATACAAATACTACCTCAGTAGTTCATAACGAAAGCATTATGACAATCGAACACACTGAATTAAATAGGAAGTTAAGAAGTTATTTGATAAATTACATGTAGTTAGAACCACTTTCTTTAATCAAATAACAATCGAAACGATTGTGAAAACTAATAAAAATCTAATGGTCAACTATAATATCGATTGGAGTCGACCTCGGCCTTGAACCCGGGGAGGCGGTACACGGCGCGTACCATCAACTCTCATATTTTATTAGACAGGTGACATTGTGTCGTGTTTCCATCTTTCACGGTATTGTATATTTTAGGTGTCAAATACGATAGACATTGTATAATACAATAGTGATAGACATGGGTCTGGAATGTTTTTTCCTTTTATTATTATTGTTGATTGTTGATATCTTGTCTACAGTCGGACAGAACGTCGTCTACGAAAGGGTCAGGCGTGTGTAATGTCTGACCCTTTCGGAACATTACGTTGACAGTACGTAATAATAATATTGAAATCTCGAAATTTTGGATTTTGAGCGTGATGGGCTAGTGGTCAGTGCACCTCGCTTTAGAACGTCTTCTTTTTTATTAACGTGAACTCGGGCTTTGGCCCATTTGCCAAGTATTAACTCTTTATGTACAATAATTTTATAAAAAATATATATATAGTCGATGTCATTGTCACAGAATATCGATAAAATCGTCAATCGTCTTAGTCGTGTCTCAAACTCTTTAAAACGCGAGGGTAGACAATCGCATTTCAATGCAGCGTGAAATATTACACGGGAATAACAAATTGATCAAATAGGAGTTCTCTTCTTTACTTCTCACTCTCACTACATTATTTTTCATCAATAGCACATTATTACACTAAATCCACCAAATAAACAAAACAATTGCAGCAAAAAAATAATTTTGAAAATGAGAAATAAAGTAGCCATTTGCATCTCATGCTTCCCGCGTCGATGTTTCAGACGTTTTTTTTTTAAAACTTACTGATTGAAGTCCTATTAAAAGACTTATTCATTGACGTCCGACGTACGTCAAATTACGACCTTTTAGGCCGTATTTTGCGTACGAGATGACACTTTTTTACTAACTTTTTCAAGAAACATGTGACGGATAATGTAATTGTAATAAATACAGAGTGTAAAAGGACTCCAAGCAATGGTCTTAGAAACGTTGTTGGGCTCGTCAATATGAAGAAATGAAAAAAAAAAAATCACTCCCCATACAAAATGTCATTGTGTGTTTAAGTGCTTGCCTGAGGGCGTCCTACACTCCGTTTGCCGAGACGCGGTCTCCACTCGAGAACTCGTTTTCCCCAACGGTCATCGGTTCTACGGCTAATATGGCCGGTTAATACAACTTTAATGCTAAATGAACACTATCGGGGACACACTCCGCCTGTTGACGTATTAACAATAAAAAACTTCTGTTGTCTTAAATCGAGTGCCCTCGAAAGTGTTAAATGTACATGAAAAAATATATAACTATATACATGCAATCTACGAGCCAAATATTTTCTTCTGTGACCTACTCTCTAAAATGCGAGCCAATTTCCTTGAAAGCCCTTTTGACAGTGGCTGAAGTCATTAATTAAATCATTGTCAAGTGTGTTTTCATTGAAATTCGTTCGTATTACGATCCTTTCATTACTTGAAATCATTAACGATTTTGTCAAAATGCAATTTTATTGAATATTTTTAGCAGGTATTGAGAACGTAAATAAAATTTAGTTTAATT
The DNA here is from genome assembly GCA_012932125.1 of Conopomorpha cramerella. Lineage (NCBI taxonomy): Eukaryota > Metazoa > Arthropoda > Insecta > Lepidoptera > Gracillariidae > Conopomorpha > Conopomorpha cramerella. Next base: position 25,657 of record SJJU01000836.1, read on the forward strand.
AAAATTTCAAAGAGCAGGCTCATGTAAAAGGAGGAGGAGGAAGTCGTGATGTTTCACAAAATAAGTAAAAAATTTCTTACAGACTACTTTCATGTTCGTCATATTATAAACATTAACTGAAGGGTCTTGGGAGCAAGGTGAGGCAGCTTCAATTGCAACGTGTGCTCTGAATTTTAAATTTGTTTTGCCAGCAAAAAAAAATTGTTATAAAAACTTTTTCGTGTCAGCTTTTTATTTTGTCCCGAAAATGCAACAAGAACGAAACAAGTAAATTAAAAGTAAAACCCTTTTAAAAATCATTTTTTTAAATATTGTGTCGACGCCCCTCGGTTTTATTCCCGCAGTTCTACCAACTATACACCAAAATCAATCATGAGTCACTTGAACGTCCTCTGCTGGACGAGGCGCGAGGTCACCTGACCCCAAACTAGGAT